>CP139509.1:111620781-111833514 GCA_021014915.2 Artemisia tridentata subsp. tridentata | reverse complement strand
AGGTGCATTTTTGATCAGACAAGTATTTTTGACTTTTTTAAAGTCAAATGGGTTGAGCTATCATGTTTGGTTGACCTATACATAAGCATTATGCTACTTGGTTGGATTGATTCACAACTAACCTTTGTTTTGTAGCTTTTCTCAACCTTGCAGCATATACGTTGGTACCCTAGCAACGGGGAGTATTGATCGAGGGGGAGTATATCATATACTAAATTATTATTTTATAGCATTTCTCATCCTTCAAACGTATACGTTGGTACCCTAGCAATGGGGAGTATACATCGAGGGGGAGCATATCATATTCTAACCATTTGTTTTGTAGGATCATGCATCATAACCTTGGCACTCCAATTAGGGGGAGTATTATCCAAGGGGGAGCTTTACAAGTTCTCAAAATCATTGAAACAATCTTGGTACTCCAATTTAGAGGGAGTAATAACCAAGAATTGTTCACCACATTCCGCTACACATATCTTCTTTTTGTTTCGACAAAAAGGGGGAGATAGGATTAAGTTTATACATCACTGTGATCATCACAGTACATGTTTTTCAAGCTTAAAATAGTTTTTAAACTTGCATAAAACTAACTTAATCTATATTTTTAAAAGGCTTTCACTTTACTTATTACATTGCTTAAAAATAAACTTTATGTTTTGTCATCAATAAAAAGGGGGAGATTGTTAATACAAATATCGTCCTAAAAACGTTATTTATATTTTACGATCTTTGCTTTATTTTGTTAATGACAATTATAAGGTTTATCTTTAGCAAAGCATAAATATAAGTTAAAGTCTTTTACATTTATAGTAACAAGTCTTTTAAAAAACACATATTACATAATCACTAGAAACAATATTACATACATTTTACATTTACATGTTTTACTTTTATTTCTTAAATTAGAAATATTAACATGACATCATGGCATACCTCATTTTGATATCTTGAGGATTTGTGAAATATTTTGGTAAGATCTTTAAGTAACAAAGTTGACTTTGCAAGATCTTGAAATGACTTGTCAAGATATAGAATGATATGGAAAGATTTGTAAAAGTCTTAGCTGTATGGTTCCCGCGGAACCAAACAACTACAAGGGTGGATCCCTTTTATTGGATCCGCCAAATCCGCCGGTTGTCCCCTCAATTTTGCCTATAAATAGCAAGCTGATCATTTAAGGGCAACCATCACTCATATAGCTTAAAACATATATTCATTCATTTGTACATCACTAACCCATATCATTCATTCATTTCATTTTGATCTTACTTTTGTAGCAAAGAAGATCAAGCATACAAGCTTCAACATACATACTGTTGCAAGTATTATTAGTTAGATACTGTGTGATTTGTTAGTGTTCACACATCATTGTTATACCTTTCATTCAGTAGAGTTTGGTTAGTGTGTTAACATAAATAAATGCCTAAAAACATTATCAATATTTATTCATATCTCAATGTTTTGATGATCACAAAATGTAAACTCATTAAAACATAAACTTATAAATTAAACAAGTACTTAGTTGTAAATATTCACTTCTACAACTAAAATCACTTAAGGTATGAATGAACTAATGCTTAATGCATTATATGATCAAAGGAACATTTCCTTAAAAACTAGATTTTTTATAAAACATCAAAAACATTTTATATATTTTTGAAAAACATTTTTGGTATTAAATAAAAATGTTTAATCTTTTATAAAAATATGAATTCAAATTTTTAACCAAAATCAGTTAAAATGTTCCAGAAAAACCTTCCCCACAAATAGACAAAATTGGCCAACGTTCAGTAGGGGCGGCCCCCTTAATTTTGCTAGGCGGCCCCCTTAAAATTAAGGGGACCGCCCCCTATTTAAGGGGACCGCCCCCGCTCCAGTAGGCTCCAGCTGTCCAGTTTTTCTCCCTATAAATACCTGCCTTCCCCTGGATTTTTACTCACCTTTTGCACACTAAAACTTTCTGTTTTAAATCCTTGTATATACATTTCAAAATCGTTTGATCATATCTTATTAAGCATTGGTTTCTAAGTGATCCAAGCTTCCAACATTCAAGTGCAAAAGAAGAATACTCCTTCAACATCTAGAGAAGAAGTATTGCAACTTAGATATCTAAGTTGTGTGTGTCATCATTCATTTGTATATAAGTTGTATATTTATTAGATAGTTGTGTGTATAATTATTTGGGATAGGTTAGTGTGTAAGTAGTGAAGTTGTGTAGTTAAGGTGTGTAAGTAGTGAAGGTGTGAAGAAGTAGAAGTGTACATAGGTTGTGCTAAGTTGTGAAGAAGGTGTGAAGCCGTAGTATATAAGTTGTGAAGAAGTTGTGAATAAGTCGTGAAGTAGTCTTGAAGAAGTAGTCGTGAGGAAGTAGTCGTGAAGAAGAAGTCGTGAAGTAGTCGTGAAGAAGAAGTCGTGAAGAAGAAGTTGTGAAGAAGGTGTGATTAAGTTGTGAGATTGGTTCTAGCTACGATTAGAACCCGACATCTAGCTTTGTGTCGTTAAGCCGGTGTAAGCTAAAGTTGTGTAAGGTTTTCTCCGCCATAAGGGAGCTTGTTGACATAGTGAAGAAAACTCTCGAGTTAGGTGCTCGGGGAATGGAGTAGGGCAAGGAAGGTGACCTTGTAGCCGAACCACTATAAATCTCTTGTGTCTCGGTTAGATCTTTCCATCTCTATCTTTCATTTGATTTACTTTACTTTACTTGCATTACTTACTTATATTTATCTATACTTGTTCATATTGTTTAAGAATTGAAGTCACATAATATCGAATCGAAGTTTTTAAAAGTAAACAATAGTTTTCAAAATAAAATTTAAAAAGACGTAAAACTATTCAACCCCCTTCTAGTTTTCCACAATTGGTATCAAGAGCCACGTCAAACAAGATTTTTAAAATAAACTGTATTTTAAAACTTGAAACGATCTATGGAATCTGAAAAATATTTAGAAGGGCAATCCATGCAAAGACCACCACTATTTGAAAATGATGGATTTCTTTATTGGAAAAATCGATTCGAAACTTATGTGAAATCAAAAGATCTAGATCTTTGGCATGTTATTACTAATGGTGATTTTTTACCTATTCAACATAATCTTGAAACTAAAAAGGATGAAGTTGTACCTTTTGAAAAACAAAGTGATGATTTAAAAAGAAAACTTTCTAAAAATAATGAGGCTATAATGGTTATTTATAATGCGTTACCACGTAAAGAATACGAAAGAATTTTTATGTGCGAAACCGCAAAAGAAATTTGGAACTCTTTACTAATAACTCACCAAGGTAATAGTCAAGTCAAAGATAATAAAATAGATCTTCTTGTTCAACAATATGAACAATTCACGATTCCGGAAGAGGAATCAATTGATAATGCGTTTGCTAGGTTTAACACAATCATCACAAGTTTAAAGGCACTTGATGAGAGTTTTTCTAGTAAGAATTTTGTCAGGAAATTTCTTAGGGCTCTTCATCCAAAATGGCGAGCTAAAGTTACGGCGATTGAAGAATCGAAGAACTTGTCAACTCTTCAACTTGACGAGTTGATTGGCAACTTGAAGGTCCACCAAGCAATAATCAAGAAAGACTCCGAGATGATCAAAGGAAAGAAAGAACAAAGCAAGTCAATCGCGTTGAAAGCTAGGAAAGCATCAAGTGACGAGGATAGCTCAACCTTCGAAAGTGATGATGAAGAATATGCCATGGCCGTAAGAGACTTCAAGAAGTTCTTCAAAAGACGAGGAAGATTCGTTAGACAACCATATGACGAAAGAAAGACATTCCAAAGAAACAAAGACGACGAAGGTAGCATGAGTGAGAGGAAGTGTTTTAAGTGTGGTGATCCAAATCATCTCATTGGAAGATGTCCAATGATGTCAAAGGAGCAAAATCAAAAGGGGTTCGTTGGAGGAGCATGGAGTGATAGTGATGAAGATGAAAAAGAGACTATAAAGGTGGAGAAATGTCTTATGGCTAAGACATCGAATGAGGTACGTTCCAAAACCGAATACTTTAGTGATGAAAATTTATCATTAGATGAAAAAGACCTAGATAACGAATATAATAGGTTATGCATATTAGGTCAAAAAGTAATGAGTAAAAATAAATCACTAAAACTCATAAATAACAAATTAGAAAAAGAAATACTAGAATTAAAAATTAAACTACATAACTTAGAAAAAGGTAAAGAAGTTTTTGAATGTAAAACATGTCAAGAAACTAAAAATAAAAACGAAATACTTAAGGAAGAAATTTGTAAACTTAAAAAATTTGAAAATAGTAGTAATTCACTTAGGGAAATAATTAGCATTCAAAGAGCATCGGGAGATAAAACCGGACTAGGATTTAATTCAAATAATGTTTCAACAAGTGAAAATAAAAATGTAAAGTTTGAATGTCAATCTAGTAAACAAAAACCATTAGAGTCAAAACCTAAGTATATACTTGTAAAAGATAGAAAAATACCTATTTCGAGTGATGAGGAAGTAAAAAGTTTTTATAAACCATCATTAAAAGCCAAAACCGGATTTTCTAAACCGAAATTAAGATCAAAAACACCTCCCTTAAGAAGAGCACATAATCCTCACCCTCGACCTAAATCTCCTCAACCTAGAAGAAATAAAAATCGACAAAACCCTCATAATAATAATAATTACCCAATGTGGAATTATCCAAATCCACCAAGCTTCAATCCTTGGAGAATACTTCCACCATATATGCATCCTAGTCAATTGCAACCCATGTTTGGTTCAAACAACTTTGGATCAATGAGACAATGGGGACCAAGTGGCTAAATTGCTAACTCATTGGGAAATCGGCATCTCCTCTTTGATTGACTTCTACAAGTCAACCTAAACACTTTGAAGCGTTTGAAGAATAATCTACTGAAGACTAAAAGGTACGCTTTCTTTTTAAGTTTGGTGTTATAATATATGCTTAGATTAATGACTAGTTATTTCATGCCTATTTAGCTCGTAATGCCTAGTTTTTATATATATATATATATATATATATATATATATATATATATATATATATATATATATACACACACACACATAATAGCTTATATGAATAACCTAGAGTCACTAGTTATTTTCCCTTTGGCCCTCTTTAGCAATACCTTTTAAAATGGAAATCTTCTATGTCCACTTTTAGAAAACTCATGGTGATGAAGTGAAATGAGTTGAGTGGATTAATCATTAACATAGAAGTAGGATTAGAAAACTATGGATGAAACAAGCTCTCGGAGATTATGGCATTAAGTTAGATAAGTGTGCGACAACAAAGGAGCTATAGATGGTAGGTTATACCCCATTCAACACTCTCACATCAAACCTATAGAATTTAGTCGTCACTTCCTTATGACCATAGGATATGTAGAAAAGGGCAGCATGTGACAATAGCCTTAACCAATTCCCTTGAGCATGAGATCATTAACAACCATTTTTTCATTAATGTTATTTGTTTTCAAAATATGCAAAAACTTCACATTTTGGAAAAATGATTTTTCAAAAGATTATGTCATCTTTCTATTAACATGTTTTACTATCTCATTTTTTTCATAATCATATTTTGATCAAAGTCAAAGATTGGGAATTTCTTTTTACTCATTCTTCATAAACACATTTTTAAATAAAACCCAATCTATTTTATTCAAATAACTTTAACATCTACATAAAAACCCACTTTCAAACATTGTTGAATAATCCTAAAAACATTTTTTTTAAATCATGCATGGTGATCTCATATTTGTCATCTATATTTATATACATGACATTTAAAAGTGAACTAAGGCAAATCAAGCGGACCATGGTTTGTCTATTAAGATTTTGTTTGTAACAAATCTAGAAGTCCATGTTATCTTAAGTTCCCATTTATTGCACATAGGCACACTTTAGGATCCCTCTAATAGTTCATTAATTGGTGTAGTTTATTGTTTCATTAGGATCCCTCACATAGGCACATATAATTTAGAAAATACTTGGTGTAGTTTATTGTTTCCTAGTTCATATATATTACTTGCTTGATGAGTATGTTTACATGCTAGATGATATTACTTGCTTGATGATATTACATGATAGATGATATTACTTGCTTGATGAGTATGTTTGCATGATATATGAAATTACTTGTTTGCTTAATCCCTTTAATTAATATGACTTGCATGCATAATACATACTTTATTGCCTCAAAGAGTAGGACTTGCCTGAAACCAAAAGCTCAAAACATAGCCCTCCTTACCCATCTCTGCAGAAAAACTCATTTCTGGAACTCAGAAAGACACCAGATGGGCGGCCCCCTTAATTGATAAGGCGGCCCCCTTAATTATTAAGGGGACCGGCCCCAATTAAGGGGACCGGCCATCTGCTGGACGGGTTCACAGAAATTTTTTTTCTGCTTTTTAGCCCATTTCATCCTGCACTTCCCCAAATTCACAAACACACTTTGTCCCTATCATCCAAACACCTTTATCCATCCTTAAACAACCTCAAACCTCCACTATAAATAATCCCTTTCATCACCATTTTTAACTCATCCCATCATGTCTTCTCCCATCAAACCAAAACCAAAAACCTCAAAGCTAGCAAGGATGACCATAAAACTCAGTTGGAGAAGAAAACCAAACCCCCAAAACAAGTCCATCATAACAAATGATGTGGCTAAACAACCAACACCTCCACCCACATTTGTTCCCAACTATACTCCTAATCCTCAAGCTCATTCCAATGAACCCTTTCACAAACCTCATCATAACAACCAAGCATTCACCTTTACTCCCAAAAATACACCTTCATCCTCCATACCTTCACACCCATCAACACCATAGATGTCTAAACCACCAAGAGTATCACCACCACCTCCTACCAACTCACATGTTACTCCTATGTTGCATGACCAAACATCCATCCCAAATAACAACCTCAACCTCCACCTTCATTCCAATCAACACATCTCAACCTCAAACCAACTCCCATGAAACCTTTGAAAATCCTCATCATTTTGGTCAACCATCAAACTTTCCCTCACCATCAAATAACTAAGCCCTATCCACATGCGTTCCGCCCCAAAACAAATTTTTTTTGTCGCAAGCAAGCCCAATCACCCTCTTTGGCAATATTAAGACTATTAGTATCTTTACTTATGTTGTAATTCTTATGTTTTAAGCATTTTGTGTGATATAATGATGATTCATGTGTTATACATGATCATCTTAAATGCATGAATAGATTATTTGCTTGTTTTAAATATTTCTGCTATGCATATATATGTCTTGCTATGTGTTTGCCATGATTGTTGTCTTTATATTCCATAGTTTGCTATAGATGTGTTGTTTCATCTTTTTGTTTCATTGTGATATATATGTATATATGCCTATGACATGCTTAAAATATGATCTTAGTAGTCTACATATAAACATTGTTCCTCTTAACATGTTATTGCTACTATTAAACCATTCCAAATGAACATGATTCAAATAAAGCTTGCTGCAAACACAACTCAAAAATTGACCCCTACACTTACCTTTATTAAACCCATCTGAGTTTGGAATATTATCACTAAACCTCAAAACCTTACCCAAAACAACCACACTTTCATAACAAAAATTCCCTCCAAATTTAAAACCCAAGACACCATGCCATCACCAAAATCCTCCATTTCCAATTCCTCCAAGAAACACAAAATAGTCATCATATCACCCATAAATGACCACTTCAACAAACACCTTCTCATTGACCTCACTAAAGAAGACAACACCACTCCATTACCACCACCTAAATGCTCATCTCCAAATGCACCTAATTCACCACAAACAACACCACCACCAACAACATCCCCACAATATATCACTACTCATACATTGAGCACATATTAACCAACCCATCACCACCACCACCTCTTCTTTTTGGTTGCAAGCTTTATGGGAATCATGTGCTTTTGGGATGATTATGTAGTATCATTAGTTGTTTTGTTTGAATGTTTGCATGCCTTATGTTGTAATTCACTTGGTTGTGTATTTATACACAACACTTTATTAAATGCATGATCTCATTCTATATGCTTGCTTATTGTTTGAATGTTTGCATGCCTTATGTTACATATACTTGTAGTATCATTAGTTGTTTTGTTTGAATGTTTGCATGCCTTATGTTGCATATACATGTGCTTCTAATATTTTTCTTGCAAGCGTTCCATAGCTCATTTCCTTGGTGCCCCCAAACGAGGGGGAGTACACATCAAGGGGGAGTTTTCGTCCTGACAAATTTCACGTTTGAATTTTGTCGGCTTAACCTTTTTGATTCTACAAAAAGGGGGATAAGTGAATGTAAACTCACTAAATACTTGTCCAAAAATAAACTTTTTGGTTTAATGAGTTTAGGTTTTGTAATCATCAAAAAGGGGGAGATTGTTGACATAAATAAATGCCTAAAAACATTATCAATATTTATTCATATCTCTATGTTTTGATGATCACAAAATGTAAACTCATTAAAACATAAACTTATAAATTAAACAAGTACTTAGTTGTAAATATTCATTTCTACAACTAAAATCACTTAAGGTATGAATGAACTAATGCTTAATGCATTATATGATCAAAGGAACATTTCCTTAAAAACTAGATTTTTTATAAAACATCAAAAACATTTTATATATTTTTGAAAAACATTTTTGGTATTAAATAAAGATGTTTAATCTTTCATAAAAATATGAATTCAAATTTTTAACCAAAATCAATTAAAATGTTCCAGAAAAAACTTCCCCACAAAAGGACAAAATTGGCCAACGTTTAGTAGGGGCGGCCCCCTTAATTTTGCTAGGCAGCCCCCTTAAAATTAAGGCGACCGCCCCCGCTCTAGTAGGCTCCAGCTGTCCAGTTTTTCTCCCTATAAATACCTGCCTTCCCCTGGATTTTTACTCACCTTTTGCATACTAAAACTTTCTGTTTTAAATCCTTGTATATACATTTCAAAATCCTTTGATCATATCTTATTAAGCATTGGTTTCTAAGTGATCCAAGCTTCCTACATTCAAGTGCAAAAGAAGAATACTCCTTCAACATCTAGAGAAGAAGTATTGCAACTTAGCTATCTAAGTTGTGTGTGTCATCATTCATTTGTATATAAGTTGTATATTTGTTAGATAGTTGTGTGTATAATTATTTGGGATAGGTTAGTGTGTAAGTAGTGAAGTTGTGTAGTTAAGGTGTGTAAGTAGTGAAGGTGTGAAGAAGTAGAAGTGTACATAGGTTGTGCTAAGTTGTGAAGAAGGTGTGAAGCCGTAGTATATAAGTTGTGAAGAAGTTGTGAATAAGTCGTGAAGTAGTCTTGAAGAAGTAGTCGTGAGGAAGTAGTCGTGAAGAAGAAGTCGTGAAGTAGTCGTGAAGAAGAAGTCGTGAAGAAGAAGTTGTGAAGAAGGTGTGATTAAGTTGTGTACAAGTTGTGAGATTGGTTCTAGCTACGATTAGAACCCGACATCTAGCTTTGTGTCGTTAAGCCGGTGTAAGCTAAAGTTGTGTAAGGTTTTCTCCGCCATAAGGGAGCTTGTTGACATAGTGAAGAAAACTCTCGAGTTAGGTGCTCGGGGAGTGGAGTAGGGCAAGGAAGGTGACCTTGTAGCCGAACCACTATAAATCTCTTGTGTCTCGGTTAGATCTTTCCATCTCTATCTTTCATTTGATTTACTTTACTTTACTTGCATTACTTACTTATATTTATCTATACTTGTTCTTATTGTTTAAGAATTGAAGTCACATAATATCGAATCGAAGTTTTTAAAAGTAAACAAAAGTTTTCAAAATAAAATTTAAAAAGACGTAAAACTATTCAACCCCCCTTCTAGTTTTCCACATAGTGTTTTAGTCCTTAAAACACAAAGAGTGTCGGGAGTGGTTGTACCCTTGTTAAAGAACCAACGGGAGTGGTTGTACCCTTGTAAAGAACCCGGTGTTTAGCTTAGTACCGGATAAAGTGTAAGCGACGTGTATAAAGGTTTTCTCCGCCGAGAAGGGAGTTTGTTTCTTAGTGAAGAAAAACTCCCGAGTTAGAGGCTCGAGGAGTGGAGTAGGGCAAGGAAGAGAGTCCTTGTAGCCGAACCACTATAAATCTCTGTGTTGTGGTTTGATTGTTCCTATCCTTACTTACTTTACTTATATTGTTTGTTTGTGAGTATTTACTTTGAAATCACGTTAAGTCACAAAGCGAATTAATTTTAAAACAGTAAAAACTATTCAACCCTCCTTCTAGTTTTCCACAAGTAACTATTAGAAATAGAATAATTTACACTTATTGACAAAATAAACTTTTTCAGCCGTGACTGTAAGCTACAGTATGCGGGACAACACCCCAAAATGTTCAGAAATGCTCAGAAACATGCAATTATGCATAGAAATGCTCGGCTTAAAAATAATAAGTAAATATTTATTATTAACTTAAAATGTGAAAATTACCATTTGTTACAGTCTCCCCAGCTAATGGGGAAATCCGTCCCGGATTTCAATTCGCGTTACTCGATGAATTCGAAAAGAGATGAGGATACTTTCGCTTGATTTCATCCTCTTGCTCCAAAGGGTACTCGGGACCTCTGCGAGAGTTCCAACGGACCTTCACAATTGGGATGCGACTCTGCTTTTGTCGTTTGACTTCCCGGTCCATGATTTCAATCGGTTCCTCGATGAAATTCATTTTCTCATCAAGTTGAATCTCATCCAAGGGAATGGCAGCGTTATCATAGTATAAGCACTTTTTCAAGTTGCTAACATGAAAAACGTCATGCACATCGCTGAGTTCGGATGGCAATTCGAGTCGATAGGCTACCGGCCCGACTCTGGAAAGAATCTCAAAAGGTCCAATATAACGAGGGTTCAACTTCCCACGTTTACCAAATCTTATCACACATTTCCATGGCGAGACCTTTAACATCACTTTATCACCCACTTGGAACTCAATGGGTTTTCGCCTCTTGTCGGCATAGCTCTTTTGACGGTCACGAGCCGCTTGCATTCGGCTCTTGATCTGCATAATTTTCTCGATAGTCTCGTGGACTAGGTCTGGTCCGGTAAGTTGGCTTTCTCCGACTTCAACCTAACATATTGGCGATCTGCACTTACGACCATAAAGTGCTTCATATGGTGCAACCTTGATGCTGGTGTGGTAGTTGTTGTTGTAGGAAAACTCGGCTAAAGGAAAATGCATATCCCAGCCATTCCCAAAGTCAATCACGCAAGCTCTCAGCATGTCCTCTAACGTCTAAATAGTCCTTTCACTCTGACCATCAGTCTGAGGATGATAAGCTGTACTTATGTTGAGGTCTTTTCCCAATGCGTCCTGGAGCGACTTCCAGAAGTTAGATATGAAACGACTGTCTCGATCAGAGATGATAGAAACAGGCACACCATGCCTAGCAACAATTTCCTTCACGTAAAGTCGTGAAAGTTTGTCCATGCTATCGTTCTCCTTTATAGGAAGGAAATGAGCAGATTTAGTGAGACGGTCCACAATTACCCAGATCGTGTCATAACCACTCGATGTCTTAGGCAGTTTGGTGATAAAATCCATAGTGATGCGCTCCCACTTCCATTCTGGAATTTTGGGTTATACAAGTAGACCGGATGGTCTCTGGTGTTCAGCCTTGACTTTCGAACAAGTTAAACATTTACTGACGTACTGAGCTATATCGGCCTTCATGTTTGGCCACCAGTATAGCTTCTTCAAATCCAAGTACATCTTGTCGGATCCTGGATAGATGGAGTATTTGGATTTGTGGGATTCGTACATGATCAAATCACGAATTCCTCCGTATAGCGTGATCCAACTTTTGTCCCCATAACACAAAACTCCGTCGGATCTCTTTACGAAGCCATTCTCACTCTCTGGCATTCTGTAAATCTTCTCACGCGGTCGGTTCTCTTCCTTGAGTGCCTCGACCTGAGCCTCAAGAATTTTCGCTGGAAGCGGTGAACTGATCGTCATTCCTAACGATCGGACTCTGAGATGTTTGATCCGCTCTTTTCTACTGAGGGCATCGGCAACCACATTTGCCTTGCCTGGGTGGTAACGGATCTCACAATCATAGTCGCTAAGCAATTCTAACCATCGGCGCTGTCTCATGTTCAGCTCCTTCTAGTTCAAGATGTGTTGTAGGCTTTTGTGGTCGGTATACACCACGCACTTTGTGCCATAGAGATAGTGCCTCCAGATTCTAAGTGCAAACACAACTGAGCCTAACTCTAGGTCATGGGTTGTGTAGTTCTTCTCATGGGTTTTCAGTTGTCGGAAAGCATATGTTATCACCTTCTCTCTCTGCATTAACACGACTCCTAAACTTTTGTGTGAAGCGTCGCAATAAACAACAAAGTCTTCACTACCTTCAGGTAAGGCCAAAATAGGTGCACTACACAACTTTTCCTTAAGGAGTTGAAAGGTTTCTTCCTCCTTATCTCCCCAGTCATATTTCACATTCTTCTGTTTCAGTTTAGTTAAAGGCTTCGCTATCTTGGAAAAACCTTCGGTAATAACCGACAAGTCCTAAGAATTGGCATATTTCGGTGGGTGTTGTGGGTGTCGCCCAATCCTTTATTGACTCGATCTTTGTGGGATCCACGTGAATGCCTTGACTATCGATCACGTGGCCCAGAAACTGCACAGTTGATATTCAGAATTCACACTTCGAAAACTTGGCATATAACTCCTCCTTCTTCAATAATTCTAAGATTTGCTTGAGGTGTTCCTCGTGCTCTTTCTCATTCTTAGAATATATCAGGATGTCGTCAATGAACACGATCACGAATTTATCCAAGTACGGCTTACACACTCGATTCATGAGGTCCATTAATACGGCTGGTGCGTTAGTTAGGCCGAATGACATAACTTGGAATTCATAATGGCCATATCGGGTTCTGAATGCAGTCTTTGGGATATCCTATTCCCGGACTCGGAGTTGATGATAACCTGATCTCAGGTCAATCTTGTAGTAAATGGATGAACCTTTTAGTTGATCGAATAGGTCGTCGATTCTTAGGAGTGGGTATCGATTCTTGATGGTTAGCTTATTCAGCTCTCGATAGTCGATACACATCCTGAAGGATACATCCTTCTTCTTAACAAACAGGACCGGAGCTCCCCAAGGCGAAGTACTCGGTCTGATAAAACCTTTCCCTGATAGTTCAGCCAACTGATCAGACAACTCTTTTAACTCCTTTGGTGTTAACCGATAGGGTGCTCACGCTACGGGCGCGGCTCCTGGCACTAAATCGATTTGAAATTCGACCTGTCTGGCGGGCGGGAGTCCAGGTAGGTCTTCTGGAAAAACTTTCGGGAAATCCCTCATGATTGGCACGTTTTCCAATCGTTTCTCTCCGGGCTCCTTCTCTTTCTTCTCAATAACATGAGCTAGAAATAGGTGGCATCCTTTCTCGATGCATTTCTACACCTTCGTACACGAGATGATGCTCAATCTTGACGAGCGTGCACGATCGCTCTGATCTCCTTCTATTATCAGGAACTCGTTCTCGTAGGGTACTCTGACGATCTTTTCATCACAGATGATGACGGCATGATATTTTGATAGCCAATCCATCCCTATGATGACGTCAAAACTACCCAACTTTACTGGCATGAGATCAATGTTGAATGGGCGGTTTAACAAGTTTAGAGTGCAACCTCTTATAATGGTATCTACCCTTTCTAAATTTCCGTTAGCTAATTCTACGTCAAAGACGTTGTCTAAGGTGGTTGGAGCAATATCAATTAAAGAACTAAAAGCAGTCAACACAAAACTTCTATCTGCTCCCGTATCGAATAATATTGATGCATAACGATTATTTAAAAGAAACGTACCCGTCACCACGTTCGGGTCGTCCTGGGCTTCCCTTCTGCCCACAGCATAAACTCTCCCACGGGCTCCTCCTCCATTGCCCTGGTTCCCATTGTTAACTGCTGCTCCCTGGTTACCATGACCACCACCATTTTCCTAGTTTCTGGGTTTATTGCAATCATTTCGTTAATGACCCTTCTCACCGCATCCATAGCAGGTGACTTCCGTTCGAAGGTTGTTGGGTGGTGCTGCTTGAGCGGTGGCTAGGGGTCTTGACCTGCAATTCTTGGCCAAATGTCCCACTCTCTGGCAGTTGTGACACTTAACTGTGCACTGTCCTTTGTGGTGTAGCTTACAGCGGTTGCAAAGAGGCGCATTCCTATCATACCCCCTCTTCTCACCTGAACTTGCTGCATAAGCCTTTGCCACTTCCTGCCTTTTGTTTTGAGAGTTACTGTTGTTTCCCTTTGAGTGGTCTTCCCACTTTCTCTTGTTGTCAGTACTCTTTTCTGGGACATCCTCCAATTCCTGGTCCATCAACTTGTTGGCTATTTTCATGGTCTCATGGAGATCTACAGCCCTTGAGGTAGTCACATCTCCTCTTATGGACTTTGGAAAACCTCCGATATACCTCTCAATCAATCTCGTCTCAGTCTGAACCATTTCAGGACATAGCAAAGCCAGTTCCTGGAATCTATGGTTGTAAGCAGCCATGTTGTTATTCAGCACCTTCAAGTTCCAAAATTCTATCTCCAACTTCTTGACCTCATTTCGTGGGCAATACTTCCTAAGCACTAACTCCTTGAAGTCATCCCACGGCATAGCATAAGCAACATCCATGTTGGCATATTTCATGTAGTTGTTCCACCAGATCAAAGCGGCATCCATGAAAGTGAAAGATGCATACTTGACCCTGTCGTCATCGTTACAACCACTGATGCGAAACACAGTTTCTAGCTTTTCAATCCACCTAGTCAGGCCAACGGCTCCCTCTGTTCCTCCGAAACCTCCAACCACGATCTTTCGGAATTCAGAGTAAGTGCAGCCACGGCTGTTGGTTACTGGCCTTGACGTTCCAGTGTTAGTGGTTGAATTGTTTGCGGCTGCGAGTGTGGCGGCCACATGATCATTGACAAGCTGGTCTAGCGTTGCTTGGTTCACCACAGGTAGGTTTGCCGCGACCCTGGTTGGGGCGGCGTTCTCAGCATTTCTGCCTTGCGCGGTTCTTGCTGGGGTGGCATTTCCAGCAGTCCTGCCTCGCACTGCTTTTGCTGGGGCAGGTGTGTCAGTAGTTCGTCCTTGTGTGACTCTGGTTGACTTTCGCTTGGGTGCCATTTATCTGCTTCACAAAAAGATGACGATAAATGAGATCTCGATTATAGAGTGAAGGTGTCACATGAATATATGAACATCACAGACAAAATGCAAGAATAAAGTCAACCACAGAGGAAACGAACAATCGAAATAGATAAACCAAGCTTGTTATATATATATCGAAATAAATAGAGGTATACAAAATTACAAGCAAGGCTAATAGTCCATCACTAACTGATAACTCATCAGTTTAGTGGAATACATCATCTACTGAAACTAATATAGGCTCGGTCACGCTCAAGGCGTAACTGCTCGAATGCTGCAGTCACCCCTCCAAATGATCCACACGGTGTCTCAGCTCCTGGTTCTCTCTCATCACAACACCGATCGTATACTCAGCAGTCATGATCCTCTGCCACTGAGCGCGATTAGTACCTCGAGCTCTCCTCAACATCCCATGAATCCTGGTCTGGCCTCTGCCCAAACCGATTGCCCTAAAGTCTAAATCCCTGAGCTCTCTACCATGTAACCTCTCTAGTGCCTCTAATTTGGCTCTCAGGCCAATCATCACACGTCTGTTGGAATACATCTCCTCAAACAATACACATGCAACTCGGTCAACTGTCCCAATCCGCCTCTCAACACTCTGAATGCGATCAGGCTGCTCTAACCTCTCAATCTGATTTGAGTGCACATCGAGCAAACTGGCATGGTTCGCCAAGTGAATCCATACCTGCTCCATGACAATAGGCTCCTCAAGCTCGGCTGGTGAGGCTGGTAGAAGCGGAGAAACCACTGGTGATGGAAGCGGAGAAGGTATCGGAGATGGAGGTGGCACAAACGAATGAGATGATGGAGTGTACTCTGGACTAGCTGCACGCACACCCGTGCTGGTATCACAAGTAATATCAATCCACTGGGTATCACTCAAATCATGTATCTGGGCAGCCCTGGAGCTCTGCCCTACCTCAAATACCCCCTGTACATCCTCCATGATGCCCTTGCCATCCCGTGGCATCATCACCTGATCTAGATCCATCAGTACTCCTATGTCCCTGTCAACACACGCACAAACAGGATCGTGCTCGACGGGTGCTGTCACTGCTGGTGTGGGCTCTACCTGAACCTGCACTGGATCCTCCACTAGATCCTCATCCTCATCAGAGTAAGACTGAATACCTTCGCAATCTCTAACGGGGAGGGGAATGATCTGGAGATGACATAGGTGACTGAGATGATGGTGAAGTAGAGGTACCCGTGTAACCATAACGGGTCCTCCTCCAAGGTGATGGATCTGGCAAATATGAGAATCGTAGACGGTATCCAGAATGTACCGACATACGAGCAGTGTGACGGCTGGTGGATGGGGTAGTCTGAGTATGCTGGGTGAGGGTGTAAAGCTGAGCTGGAGATGAACGGTGAGTTGTGGCATAGCGGGGTAGGTATGGTGAGGTAGATGTTGTAGTGGTGTGTGTAGGCTGAGCAGCTGCTCTGACAACCTCCATCAACGGGTCATCCGAAAATGGAACTGGTCGTCGAAACGGGGAAGTGTGTCCAGCAGCAAGTACTTCATCACAAACTTCGGAAGGGAGAGACATGGTATGTGACAAATACGGTGTGGCATGTGTAAGTATATAGAAAATACATATATAATATATGTTAAGTAAAATACTCAAACAACATAGTATAACACTTAATCATATAAGGCAAATAGCGAACAAATCATGGCAAGCTAGGCGGGCATGCATATGACGGTCATAAGGAAACGTTTTTCATAAACTGGTTATAGTTTAGGGTTTTTATACACCTAGTTCTCTATAACCTAGGCTCTGAATACCAATCTGTAACACCCACAAAATCAGGATTTACGGAAGCATACATATTTGGGTGCTACTAAATCGATAATCACAACATAAAGATATAGAGAACGAATTAAAAATCCGTTTTAAAATAGTTTACATTTCCTAAGTTAATTGTCATACATCAAGTTCAATTAAATTAAAAACAATGCCCATTTAACATGACTGTCCCAAATCAGAGTTTAACACATAAGCAAAAACATTTCTAGAAAACTTATGACCAATGCCATGCCCTGCCTTCAATGAATACATTCTCAAACACCTGAGAAAAACATGCTAAAAGTCAGCTAACGCTGGTGAGTTCATAGGTTTAAAGTAAATAAGCACATATGGACCATAGCAAATAATTCAGCAATCACACTCATTCTGTATGCTAACACTAAGCTCATCAAACTGAAACTAGACAAACAATATGCCAAGTTGGCATAGCAAACAAAGGGTGCCCGCGAGTGTTTACGTTCGCGTTGACCTGCCGGGCCAACCGAACGGGGGAGTCACCCCCAATAGATCTATTTATATCATACGCGCTTCCCAGAAGGAATTGACGGTTGATGATAGTGGGCGCAATGGGATTTAAACATACTTAGGTTATCCGCATACCAGTGTGTATAAAAACAAAGTTCAATTTGGTCCATGAAAACAGTTTTGCATGTTTCTCACCCCAAGGTTTATAAAAACAATACGTATAAAAATGGGGCTATAAACTCACCTTAATAATAATAGCAATCTGCTAGTCAACAATAACACAGTGCAACCGCTCCGATACGCGACCAAGATCAGTATGGTAAGTCTTAGCGAATTATTCGTGTTTTAAATGTTTTAACTCAATCGAAAGGTTTACGTGTGTCAAGTGTTCGTGTATTTCTTGCTTGCTGTGTGGTAAGGTACATTTCAAAATAGTTCATCGTATAAGACTCTTTGGTGATGGCTCATGGTGAAAGTGTACGGTGAAAATACGTGCGACGGAACTTCCGTGCTTAGTGCTTGTCGTCGCAAAATGCGTAAGTAATATATATATTATCGTATATATATATATATATATATATATATATATATATATATATATATATATATATATATATATATATATATATATATATATATATATATATATATATATATTTAATAATTAAGTATTTAATTAATTAGGGCTTATAATTAATTAAATAATTATTGAAAAATTAATATGATAATAGTGATAGTGGGGTATTATTATATTATAAATATTTATAATATAATGATAATTATAAAGAAATTTATAAGTATTTAATTTTGAGAAATTAAATAAGTGTAAGTGTATAAATATCTAAAACATATTTATAAGTCTTATAAAGTCTAAAAATATTAATTTAGAAGAACTAATATTTTTAATAATAAAAATAATCCGTTTCATCTTTTAGTCAGTTTTCATCCGAAAATATTTTAAGTGTCGAAATTTAAGAAAAATCGGGCATGAACCATTCGTTTATTCAAACTTTTCCATTTTTCTCAAGTGTTGCAATTTCCTCAAATAATTCCTTACGTTAACTATATTAGCAAAACTAGTCCAAATGTATATTTATCCTTATAACTATATTTATTGTTACGTTTACTTCTTAAGTATGGGTTTCGATACAAAAGTCAACGTTTAGTAGTAATACTTTCAAAAGTCAACACTACAACTTTGGGCCTAAAAGCCCATTTATTTGTCTTATTGGGCATAAGGTGTCAAAACAAGTTCAAAACGATTTTAATTGATATATAATGTTTTAATAAGTCAAAATATTTATAAAAGGTCGAAAAATGTTCAAAAACTCATTTTTGTCATCCGAGATATATATTCTTACGAGCTTAAAAGCCGATTGGTGGAAGACATTTGGTATCATCAAAATCAAAACTAGTTTAGTCGTTTTATTATCGTAATGTTTGAAAGTTATTAAAATTTTATTGTAATGTTTGAATTTTATTTGAATTATTATGTAAGGTTTGAATTATTAATGAAATTTAAGTTTGTTGTTAAAAATGTTTTTTTTTTCTTTTTAAAAAAATAAAAAAATGATGAAGGTTGCCCTTACTTGGACACCCAATCGTCTGAAGGTAGCTGGAGAGAGAAAGCTGATGTGACAAAGAAAATGGTGACCCTCCTTAATGTGTGCAGCCTAATGCAAGAATCTCGTTTTAAAAGTAACCAATTGGAATATATTTTTTTTGGATTTGTTTAAGTTTTATTCTTGACTTTGATACTATCGATTTGTTAATGATGGGATAGTTAAAGAATCTCGTTTTAAAAGTAACCAATTAGAATATATTCTTTTTGGATTTGTTTAAGTTTATTCTTGACTTTGATGCTATGGAGATGTATTTGAGCATTTGAGATGCGACAATTGTAAAGGGCTTCAAAAATTTTCATGCATATTTAGGATCAAATGAGAAGAAAAGAAATAACTATAACTACACATTAAAGATGCATCGATTTGAATTATATGCATCCTTAATCTTTTATGTGCATCATAATATATTTTCTAGCTAAAAATTATATGCATATACATATATTAGATGTATTTCATCAAGTTAGAAGAATCCTATGTATTTTTGGTCATCTGCGGGTCAATATTTACTTCCGAAAACAAATGCTAATGATATATGATTTATGTTATGTATATTGGTTAAAATTAAGGGGTAATTTTGAGACTGTCCCAGTCGCTCGAAGTGGTGGGCTTTTGAGAACTCATTTTGAGCAACCTAAGTGTAACACCCCCAAAATCAGGATTTGCGGAAGCATACATATTTGGGTGCTACTAAATCGATAATCACAACATAAAGATACAGAGAACGGATTAAAAATCCGTTTTAAAATAGTTTACATTTCCAAAGTTAATTGTCATACATCAAGTTCAATTCAATTAAAAACAAAACCCATTTAACATGACTGTCCCCAAATCAGAGTTTAACGCATAAGAAAAAACATTTCCAGAAAACTTGTGACCAATGTCATGCCCTGCCTTCAATGAATACATTCTCAAACACCTGAGAAAACATGTTAAAAGTCAGCTAACGCTGGTGAGTTCATAGGTTTAAAGTAAATAAGCACATATGGACTATAGCAAATAATTCAGCAATCACACTCATTCTGTATGCTAACACTAAACTCATCTAACCGAAACTAGACAAACAATATGCCAAGCTGGCATAGAAAACAAAGGGTGCCCGCGAGTGTTAATCCCCAGACACTCGGCAAAATCCGACATGGTATACGTTCGCGTTGACCTGCCGGGCCAACCGAACGGGGGAGTCACCCCCAATAGATCTATTTATATCGCACGCGCTTTCCAGCAGGAATTGACGGTTGATGATAGTGGGCGCAATGGGATTTAAACATACTTAGGTTATCCGCATACCAGTGTGTATAAAAACAAAGTTCAACTTGGTCCATGAAAACAGTTTTGCATGTTTCTCACCCCAAGGTTTATAAAAACAATACGTATAAAAATGGGGCTATAAACTCAGCTTAATAATAATAGCAATCTGCTAGTCAACAATAACATAGTGCAACCACTCCAACACGCGACCAAGATCAGTATGGTAAGTCTTAGCGAATTATTCGTGTTTTAAATGTTTTAACTCAATCGAAAGGTTTACGTGTGTCAAGTGTTCGTGTATTTCTTGCTTGCTGTGTGGTAAGGTACATTTCAAAATAGTTCATCGTATAAGACTCTTTGGTGATGGCTCATGGTGAAAGTGTACGGTGAAAATACGTGCGATGAAACTTCCATGCTGAGTGCTTGTCGTCGCAAAATGCGTAAGTAATATATATATTATCGTATATATATATATATATTTAATAATTAAGTATTTAATTAATTAGGGCTTATAATTAATTAAATAGGTATTGAAAAATTAATATGATAATGGTGATAGTGGGGTATTATTATATTATAAATATTATAATTATTTATAATATAATGATAATTATAAAGAAATTTATAAGTATTTAATTTTGAGAAATTAAATAAGTGTAAGTGTATAAATATCTAAAACATATTTATAAGTCTTATAAAGTCTAAAAATATTAATTTAGAAGAATTAATATTTTTAATAATAAAAATAATCCGTTTCATCTTTTAGTCGGTTTTCATCCAAAAATATTCTAAGTGTCGAAATTTTAGAAAAATCGGGCATGACCCATTCGTTTATTCAAACTTTTCCATTTTTTTCAAGTGTTGCAATTTCCTCAAATAATCCCTTACGTTAACTATATTTGCAAAACTTGTCCAAAATATATATTTATCGCTATAACTATATTTATTGTTACGTTTACTTCTTAAATATGGGTTTCGATACAAAAGTCAACGTTTAGTCATAATACTTTCAAAAGTCAACAACTATGACTTTGGGCCAAAAAGCCCATTTATTTGTCTTATTGGGCTTAATGTGTCAAAACGAGTTCAAAACGTTTTTAATCGATATATAACGTTTTAATAAGTCAAAATATTTATAGAAGGTCGAAAAACATTCGAAAACTCATTTTTGTCATCCGAGATATATATTGGGCCGAAAAGTCCATAATGGGTCCAATAGTCCAAGGTTGTCAGGATCGGGATCCTACCTAGGATCGTTTTCGGCTTTGCAAGATCGGGATCGTAGGATCGGATCCTACCTAGAATCGTTTTCGGCTTTTCCTTTACATATGTATACAAACCATTTTTAAAAACCTTCCTCTCAAAAAAAGTCAAAAAAAAAATATCGGATCGTTCACGATCCTACGATCCTACGAGCGATCCCACGATCCTGTAACGATCCTACCTGAAAAAAGGGTTACCAACAGGATCGGATCGTTCACGATCCTACGAGCGATCCCACGATCCTGTAACGATCCTACCTGAATTACGATCCCGTAATGATCCTGCTCGTTTTGTGTGTGTAGGATCGTAGGATCGTACGATCCTACGAGCAGGATCGCGATCCTGACAACCTTGGGTCCAATAGTCCAAGTTTAGCCCAAAATCATTTAACCCTTTTAAGTTAAGATATATATATCGTTAAGTTTCTAAAAATGAATTTAACATGTTCATCACGTCGTTTGGTTAAAAAGTCAAACCAAGCCGAATTTGGGTTGGGCTCGGCCCAACTGTGTCGAGACCCCAAAAAAAGCCCAAAAATATATTTAAGCCCTAAGCCCTTTTTAATTTAATTAGTTACGTAACGATATTTAATTTAGTCAAATAAGCACTTATAAATAAGCAAAATGGTCAAAAAGTCAACCAAGGCCGAAACATATTGGGCTCGGCCCATGTTATGTCAAGACCAAAGTTAACCCAAAACAAATAAGCCGAAACAAATAAGCTAGTGCTTATTTTAATAAGCTATCTAAAATAAACTATTAAGCAGTGACTGTAAGCTACAGTATGCGGGACAGCTCCCCAAAATGTCCAGAAATGCTCCGAAACATGCAATTACGCATAGAAATGCTCGGCTTAAAAATAATAAATAAATTTTTATTATTAACTTAAAATGTGAAAATTGCCATTTGCCACACTAAGTGACTTACGGCTTGGTACTTTAAGCGACTTTTTTTATTTTCACCTTTTTGTACTTGCATCAGTACTTTTGTAAAAATATTATTTATTTAATACTTTTTAAAATACTTTATAAACACTTTTCTATTTCAAATTCTTGAGCGGTAATTGTGTTTTTGACTTTTTATTTCTTTAATTCCTTGTATTTACAAATCTCATCTTCTTCATAAAAAATCCTTCATAAAAAACCCAGATCGAGTCAAATCTCACACCTATCAAAAAATCAAATCCAAAACCAAGATTTTTTAGTGTTAAAACCTCTTTTATGATATACGAACACCACCAACACAATCTTGCTACTTTATCACAACTGAAACAAATCTACAACTGAAACAAATCCAAACCCATATCCCACCAACTCCAAAACCCAAATCAGTTTCAATGAAATAAAAGGAAAAAGAAGAGAAACAAGAAGCAGGAAACAATAACGCATCCATCTAACTAACCTCATCAACAACACTGACTACTCGTAGATCCATCACAGATGCGGAAGAAATCATAACTAAAACAAACAAAGATCTCAGTGTAACTTTCGTGTTTACTTATAGCCTTAAAGACTTCAACAGATCTTAACCCATCGAAAGAAAGAACCCATCATAGATCTATTTGAAGACAAGCTTCTTTTCACTATTCGAATCTTAAAAAGAAAGAACAAAAACCAAACGGTTTCCATACCTTCTTTCGTTCGATCAAAGAAAAAGAAAACCAAAATATAACACAATCGCCTACCTAAGACCCGTGTATAGTATCTTGAAGCCTTAATTTCTTGTGTTCTTCGTGGATAAATGATCTGAACAAAGAGGGTGTTGTTTGTGCTCGCTTTATCGTTTGTTGATGTTGTAACACGAATAAATGCATATTCAATCTTTTGACAGAAAGAGACTACAAATAAATATCATTTTTTTTTGGCAAATGGACAACTCAGTAACAATAATTTTGATAAACAGAAGTATGAATATCAAATTCAAAACAAAACGATCTCAGGTAAATCATCATAGATCTTTAAGCGGTTATCAAAACCCATCATAGATTTTTAAATGAAAAAAAAATGAATGTTTACATATGGATGAGATCTATGTAAACAAATCAAAACCAATCATAGATCTTTTGATTTATGGGATGAGATTTATGTAAACAAATATAAATAATCACATCATGGATCAAAACCCATCATAGATCTCATCCGTACCTGTGGTGATAACTCTTGCATTGATGTTAATGAAACTTTGATATTTAACGAAGAAATGAAAGAAATGAAAAATTGAAAATGATGCTAGTATATAAAAAATTGGAATAAAAAGTCAAAAACACAATTATCGCTTAATAATTTGAAATAAAAAAATGTTTATAAAGTATTTTAAAAAGCATTTAAAAAATAATACTTTTTACAAAAGTACTGACGCAAGTACAAACAGGTGAAAAGTAAAAAAAATCGCTTAAAGTACCAAGTCGTAAGTACTTAGGTTGCTCAACATTGAGAAGGGGCAAAAAGAATAAAATAATATTTTTTGAAGTTTGACTTTTTTGGTGGAAAAGGATAAAATAGAAGGTCGCTTAAGGTATGAAAAGTTGCTGTAAAAAAATCTCTTAGAAAGTACACATAGTGGGCTATGACAAAAGTACCACTTTAATGATTAGGCGCGACTTTTTTGGGTGCCACGTGTCACCTTCATATTAAAACTTAAAAGTCGCAAGTCGCTCGGGCTAGTTAAAGAAAGTCACTAAAGTGCTTCAATGGTTGATATGACATATATTTGACCGTCTTATTCAGCCTATATATACTCTCCCAAAGAGGGTGCTCAGCGTTCATTAGCCTTCTAACTTTTGTGTCTTCGTTTTTTTATCGCATACAAAACTATGTTGATAATCTCAGTTTCTAACGTCGACGGCACGGTTGATGAGTGCAAACCAAATGTTTAATTTATATATTAATATTATATTGAGGATTATTTTATATTCAAATTATGCTGTGTTTTGTTATTATTGGTTTAAGTGAAGTTTTATGTATACTTATCCCATTCGTTACATAAAATCTTTTAGGGCCCGTTTGGTTTGTTGCTAGGAATGACAATGAGTATCGGATTTAGTATGGGGTAGAATGACAATGGATATAAAAAAAATGTATGATTACGATTGTTTATGTTTGGATGAGAAAATATGGTATGAAAAATTGTATAGATATTTGAGTTTTGTAGTAGAAAAAAGAGAGACCCACGGGAATGAATTTCATAGGCACCAAATTGGTGTGTAATGAATCTATGACTATGATATACTTACTTCATTACTGGGCCCACAAAACAAATACCATTAATGACTTTCAAAGTTATAGTCTCATTCCCATAGTATCCAACCAAACGGGCCCTAAGAAGAAAGGGGTTTTAAGAAGGGAGTGGAGTTTATTAATGCAAGAATCTCATTATAAAAGTAACGAATTGGAATATAATTTTTTTGGATTTGACTCTTTAATTTAGATTCTTGACTTTGATACCATCGATTTGTTACTGGTGGGATAGTCAATAGTGCTTTGCTAACAATAATATTTGTGTTGTGTCTCCAAATCTTTTATTCTTCTAACTAGTAGAAAAGTTAAATATTTATGCCAACATTCATGTCTCTCGACTCATGTTACTAATGGTTGGTTATTGATCACAACAATAACAATACACGAGTTATGATATAAACAGTCACACCGTCACCCGAGGACAAAAAGAGTCATAATGAGTCATCCATATATCTTTTTCGAAATTTATTAAACAAAAGCTAGTTTGATATTTGCAAAATCACTTTATCATTATAGAATTTGTTAAAAATTTTCTTAGGGCATTTCAAATAAAACTTTTTCCTCAAAAAATTATCAAAAAGCATTTTTAATTGGAGGTAAAGCTTTTTTAGATCAATGACTTAAGGTTAAACATACTCTCACACAACTTATTTATTTTATTAATTACATACAATTAAAAAAGCTTTGCAAATACTTTTCTACATTAAAGAAGAATTACTTATAATAGGTAGAAGATAATGGAAAAGATGATTTGACAACAAAAAAGTCATTGATATTTAATTAATGTGGATGTTTTTAATAAGCTGGCTTAAGAAAAACTTAATTTAGCCCTACCAGTTTTATGCTTATTTCAACTTTCGTCTTTTGTAAAGCAACGCTTTAAACTTAACAAGCTCTACCAAAAAACATAAGAAAACATAACAAGGGAGTTCAAGATTAACTAACAAAAAATATGTATTATGTAGCAAAACTGGTATCTTGCATATTTATTCCAAAAAGCTTTTTAATAAGAAAATCGTGTTATCTTCGAGATTTCACTTCTTAGTATCGTTGCAGTTTGGATTCATAAATATGTCACGTAAAAGGTATTTCAAATCATCCATTCCCCCACTAACTCTCTCCAAGGACTCCTGCACCGACTGCCAATACCGAGGTCGATTAAGCGAGCACCCTCAACCCGAGCCACCCCTTTACTGACTACAACTTCGTTTATCTAATTCTACATCCAACCAATAACCAATTCAAAACTTAGGATCTATTTGTTTTGATCAGGGTTTTGTTTCAATGAATGACAACTAAAGTAATGTATAATGTTTATTTTAAGTATTTAGGCTTTGAGATTAGGATTGACACCTAATATAATGGGACTCACAAAACCACACGCAAGAGTGGGAAATTTAGGTGTTGTTTGTTTATTCAGACATTTTATGTCTGAATCTAAATACCACGTATGAATCTGAATTAGTGGTCCAAAAGTCTGAATCTGAATTATTTTAGTCTGTTTGTTTTTATAAAGTGTCTGAATAAACAAAAAACAATTATTTCGCTATAAAACAAACCAAAAGACCCTCCATTCATGATTATTAATAAAAAAATCAAGACTAAGATGAGGAGATAAGGATTGAAAAGAAGTAGGTGTAAAGTTTAAGCTTTTCAGATGTAATCAGACATATTCAAATGTCTGAATGAATCAGACCCTATTCAGACGTATTCAGACTTCAGATGTCTGAATAAACAAACAGTCTGAATCTGAAAATGTCTGAGCGAATCAGACTTCAGACGTATTCAGATCTGAATGAGCCAAAACAAACACAACCTTAGTTAACTAATGACATAATCCTTTTTTTCTCTTCATATAATCATGTTTTTGTTCACTTTTATATATGTTTATTTCTAAAAAACTAGACGAGTACTAGTGCATAGCAACGAGATTTTATAGCGTCAAATAGTTTTAATGATAAAAAAAGTGTATGGGTTATAAACGAAAAATAATAAAAGTTTGATGATTTGGGGATTAAACATAATGTTTTTAAATCCGGTTCGTCAATATAAACCGGGTCAACCCGACGGGATGGGTCAAAAAATGGGTCAAATTAAACTGGGTCAACCCGCCGGGTTTGAAGCGTCCCGGGTCAACCCGGTTTTGGATGTGTGTTAATAGTTTTTTTTAAAACATATGTGTATTAATAGTTGAAATTGTTCATAATTAATTGTTTCAACATTTCATTTTTAATTTTTTTTCACATTTCACTTTCTTGACTTTTCACATTGACCATTTTTGTTTTATAGATAGTATAGATAATCATTCATGTACTTGAATAATCTATCTTATCAAAAGTTTTCAAATGACACAAGCGTAGATGTAAGTTAAATTAGGGCTAAGCAAAATCAACCGAAAACCGAACCAAACCGACCTTATTCGGTTCGGTTTTATATAATTATAGTTTTCGGTTTCGGTTTTGCTTGGTTGGTTCGGTTCGGGTCAAAACCAAGAAAAATACACCTAAACTATCGGTTCGGTTTCGGTTTTGCTAGGTTAACTTCGGTTCAATTTCGGTTTCGCTAGGTTAACTTTGGTTTGGTTCTCGGTTTACGTTTTCCTCAAAATCGGTTTTTGGTTCGGGTCAAGTTTAGTCGATTCGGTTCAGATTTGACCCATTGGTCAGCCCTGTCAAATTATATTAACATTTATTATTTGTAACGGACTCTTTAGTCCATATGCTTTTTTTCTAGTCCCTGTAAATAAAAAAGAAAAGGGAAAATTCCCGAAGTAGACTAGTTGCACTTGGGCACATCACTTTCTAGACCTTTTTTTGGGCGTGCTTTTAATAGACCGGTTGCCTTGGCAACTTGCACTACCTAACCATGTGTCGCCATGTGTCCGACATTATTTTACCAAAGTACATATACATAATGTGTATGTCGGGTACTTGTAAGGTATTGTTTTATAGGCAACTTGTAACTTGTACCTGGGCAACTGGATATTTTAGTCATTTTACATTGATTTAATTAAGCGGCTTAAATATTTTGTAGGGCGACTCGTCCTATCGATCAAACTTACGCCCTATAACTAAACGGAAACAAAAACACACTACACACTCTCACTCATATCACAACCATCACCACCACCAAAACTCCCTCCACCACCGGATCTCACTACCACTCGACCTCAACACAACCGGACCACCACCACCCAGCCTCACCATCACCGGACCTTACCACACCAGAGATCTCAACAACCACAGAACACGACCACCGAGACATACACCCACCAAAAAGGTTTATCAAAGTTTTGAGGTAATGTTTTTAGTTATATAATAGATCTATGACTGTTAATCAAGTTTTCAAGTTTTTTTCTTAATAGATTTGTACATCTTATTTGTAGATCTGAGTTTTTTTGAAAAAAAATTGTGTTTTTTTGTTAGAGCCGCCTCTCCGCCTCCACTATCTCGCTGGAAAGTTGTTGCCGCCGCAACCGTATCGCTGGAAGGTTGCTGCCGGCGCCGATGTCTCACTGGAATAAGCAGCAGGTTCAGATATCTACTCTTAACGAAGTGGATCTAGTATGATAATGT
Organism: Artemisia tridentata subsp. tridentata; assembly: GCA_021014915.2. Classification (NCBI taxonomy): domain Eukaryota; kingdom Viridiplantae; phylum Streptophyta; class Magnoliopsida; order Asterales; family Asteraceae; genus Artemisia; species Artemisia tridentata. Next base: position 111,805,121 of record CP139509.1, on the reverse strand, counting down.
TAAAAAACAATAAGTAGCAATGAACAACGTAGTTAAAAGTTATTTTTAATGACACATGTGATTGTTATAATTTATTATAACGTTTATCTCCTTGTTTTGTTTGAACTTAGGTTACTCATGAGGGGCCAATGTTTGACATCCTGTTGTCTGATCGTGATGATAGGTGTGGTTGGGGTATCTCTCATCGTGGAGCTGGATACACCTATGGAAGGTTACAATTGGTCTAAGGTTTGTAACATCACTTTGTTATAACCAATTGTAGCAATTTCAACGAACTTAGCTATAGATGGGTCTTGGGCCTTCTTTTGTTATAACGAGAAGTGCTACGAAACGCCGCGTTGCGGCGGGGCAGCAATAGATAGCAATATACATAGAGAAAACATTGCATTAAAAACTAACAGCAGTATAGTGTTACATTACAGTCGATAGTGGTTTAGATGTTGTTCTAAAGCAAAAAAAAGTTAACATGTTATTGAACCGCGGCACTTGGATCTTCAGTCATTTACGGACAGTTGGTTTTGGTTTTTTTGCTGCATTGCTTGTATCTTCTCGCTTGTTATCTGTTAAGATTCGTCTTTAAGCAGATGTCCTTGGTACTTCTGGCTTTGTTGCTTGGTCTTGTAAATGGCTAGTAGTCTCTATTGTAGTAGGAGTGGTTGCTTGCAAAACTCCAGGTGAAGCAGGAGTAACCAGAGGTTCGAAAGTAGCACCTGACAGAGTTCAGTTAATTATCATGCAAAAAAAAGTTACCGAGTGCATGAAACAGACAACAGCTTGTGAAATTACAACCTTCTTCAGTTGGTGACTCGGGTTCAGCTTCTGTTAGCAAGGGAATGTTCTGTTCAGCTGGTAGCAGTAGATGTGGACCAGTTTCCATCATGCTATCAAGCACATAGCTCTGATTTTCTTTTGTAGAATCTGGCGAGAAGTGCAGCTGAAACAAATGCGTGGTTCCTTCAAGGGCTGTTAAATGTGGCAAGACTGTATATGCATCGGTGTACCCTTCTTCTGAGACAACTTTGTTGACTTCTGTGACTATTGAATGTACCTCATTACTGAAGCATGTTAACGTTAAAACTCCAGTGTTGTCAGAAATCAATAGTCTAAAGGAATAACTGCATAGGTATTAAACATAGGTGAGTTCATTACACAATATTAAGAGTTTTTTTTGTGTTGCTTATAAACTGTTTTTGGTTACTTGTACCTGTAATCATTCGGCTGTGTTGGAGCTGGCGTCTCACACTGTGCATGTGGGCGGTCATCAAAGATTTTCCGCCTACAGTCATGGCATCTGCGGTAGAACCATGGTATGCCAACAACAACTTCTTCAATTGTTGCAACGACTGTGAATCTAACATTCTTTAAAAGGTAGTTATACATTAAAACAGTTACATGGAAAATACAAAGCTAGTAGTTGTAAGTTTGATAGAAGTACTGACTGTTTGGTTTCTTGGATCTTCTCGTAGAAGCTCGTCTATTGTAGCTCTGTTTCTTTTCTTTTCATCTTCTATGTTATCATAGCGGTATGTGCGTACATTCTGTATGACTGGTGGTGGGAGCAACTGTTCATACCTGCAAGGATATTGCAAGTTAGTTTGATGCTTCAAAAATTAGGCAAATGTGTTAAAAGAGAAGGAGAACAACTGACATGCTTAGTATGTAATCTGTTTCAGGAATAGGAGGGTTGAAATAGTAGTAAGTTGCAGGTGTGCTTGATAGTTGCAACCCTGCATTTGTTTGTGGCTTTGTTAGAATCTATTCTATTAATATCTTTGAAACGTGGGTCTGTGGCAATGGTGGTACCTTTGTATGTCTTCACCCAGCATGAACTGACAGCCATGACGGTTGGTTTAGGTTCTTTTTCGTAGGCACTGATGTTAAATTCTTGAGCTCTCTCATTCCAAAGGGTGAATCTGACAGTGTCCCCTCTGCATATGGGAAAATATGTTAGCGAGTTGTTATTTAGAATGGCTGTTATTCAAAAAAGAGTACGTATGAATGGCTGTTATTCAAAAAAGAGTTCATATGATTAACTTACTTTAGGTTACGAAGTATGATGTCTCTCCAGACAATTTGTTTTGTGTTGGGTGGCTTTGGTTCACGGATATCACCAACAGAAAGGACACATGCTATGTAATCTGTAGTGACATAATGTGCAGTTATACTATTTTTTATTGTGTGATTGCTACTAATATTAATCTGTACCTGTTAGTATTACAGTGTTTTTGTCTGCACGCTGAAGTAACTGGTTGTATGTGGCAAAGTTGAAATGATGTAGTGGAAAGCTGGTTCCAGGATAGGGCTGAACATCGGTGACCCTTCCTAATATCAAAGTGAAGCGATTAGGTAATGTCTGCATCCATTTTTTGGTGTCTAGAAGACCGAATCCGGTGATTGTGTATGCAGCATTGATTTGAAGGATGTTATCAAATCTTGTTTTTTCGCGGCCTTCTGCATTTGCCTGTATGGCGCCACCCTATAATATGAAAGAAAAACACAAATATTAAGAATGGGAAATTTAATGTGTATTAAAAGGCGTGATGCAGATTAACATAACCTGCTGATCAAGTAATATAACGCTCAAAGTTGGCTGTTTTATTCCTCTGGTATCTGTAACTGTCCATTTGCGATATACTCGTACGCATATTGCTTTTGCTACGTCTGATGGTTTGAGATTACCAAGTCCAACAATTTCAAGATCTGTTGCTGGCCTTTTTCCTGCAGACCTTGTTATTGTTGGCAGTGAAGTATCATGCGACATTTTCCTGTATCATAATGATGCAGTGATAGATGAGATCATATATAAATAGGTGTAATAGGTAAGAAAGGGTAGTTGTTAGCAAAAATGCATAGCTAATAAACTGTATCCAAGCAACCAACATATGAGAGTTGGTGTTAGCAGGAGTCAGTCTAGTACAGCTTTACCTTGGTTCGAAAAATGTATCGGTATTACATGGGAAGAAATATATGGTTGTGGTCTTCGTAAAGTACATGTGAAAGATGTCTCTGAAGGTATCCATTCTTAGAACATTATAAAAGGGTGGGCCTATTCTCTTGTCTATAGGACCGTACATGTAACTGCCAAATCAGATGTAGCCAAATCTGTGTCCGATTTCTCATCAGTATAAGCATGGCGTTGGAATGTGTGTGACCCTATATGGGTTCATTGAGCTAGCCTTTTGACAGTACGTAACAAAATCTGTTACAATATAACTAACATAGATATAATCCGCAAGGGTTAAAATATGAGATTAGATTGTATATAGGTTTAGTCACCTGGCGTTGGAATGTGTGTGACCTTATATGGGTTCATTGAGCTAGCCTTTTGACAGTAGGTAACAAAATCTGTCACAATATAACTAACATAGATATAATCCGCAAGGGTTAAAATAAGATATTAGATTGTATATAGGTTTAGTCACCTGCGATTTAGTAACAGGATACAAAATCTGTAAAAATATAGGTAAGAAACATAGCAAAATATTAGATGACACATGAGTCCAGTCTGTAAAAACAGAACTGACCGTATATGGGTTTACTTACCTGTGGTTTAGCAATATATTATCGTGTGTATCCGGCTCCATCAGAAAGGTAAGGGAATCAGATTTGAGAGAATCTGTTTATTAGACACTATGTGGGTTAACTGATATGTGCGTTGTTAAGTGCACGTAAAAGAAGTCTCTGTTGGCATGGCCTATTTTCCTGTCTATAGGACCGCACATATAATTGTCAAATCAGATGTAGCAAAGTCTGTGTCTGATTTTTTGTTAGTATAAGCATGGTGGTAGAATGCGCGTCACCCTATATGGGTTTACTGAACTGGTGTTTTGACAGCAGGTAACAAAATCTGTAAAAATATAAATGACATAGATACACTTCGCAAGGGTTAAAATAAGATATGAGACCCTATATGGGTTCAGTCACCTGTGATTCAGTAATATGGGAGAAAATCTGTAAGAATATAGGTAAGAAAGATATCTGCTAATCAGTAATAGGCTAAGCAAAGAAAACATCTAAAAGTATAACTGATCCTATATGGGTTCAGTCACCTGTGCATTAGGATTAGGAAGCAAAATATGTTTATTGGATCCTAGCTGGGTTCAATGTTCAGTTATTTGTGATTCAGTAATAAGGGAGAAAACCTGTAAAAATATAGCTAACAAATATAGCAACATAATAGACGTTACATGTAACAAATATAGCAACATAATAGACGTTACATCGTATCAGTAATCTGCTAATCAGTAATAGGCTAAGCAAAGAAAACATCTAAAAATATAACTGATCCTATATTTCTTCCAGAGAAAATTAGTGTTTGGTTCAGCCCTATACAATCTCTAAGTATTAGAATAATATATTCTGTTTGCTGTATCTGTGGTTGGGTCATATGCATAAATACTAACACAGAAATGTGAAAGAATATGTGCAATGTGTTTGTTATGAATAAGACCTGGGTTCTGATAATGGTTTATAAAAAGTCCCTGTAGACGATATTTTTTGTCGTATTCGGCGGTCTGTTGAGCTGATCTTTGATGAGGATTTTTAGCCCATCAGGAGATGTGGCTCTTGAAAGTGCAACGTATAACTGGCCATGACCAAAAATGGGTTCTGGTAAGTACACACCGATCTTGTTCAGTGACTGGCCTTGGCTTTTGTTGATGGTCATTGCGTAGCATACTTTTACCGGGAACTGCTTTCTTTTGAATATAAATGGCAGATGCTCGTCTCTGTTGAACAACAGAATTCGAGGAAGAAATACTTTTTGTAGTATGCGAGTACCGGTAACAATTCTGACTTCGATTACCTTAGCAAGCATCTGTGTTACGATCATGCGTGTCCCATTACAAAGACCTCCAGTCAAATTCAAGTTCCTTAGCAACATAACAGGGGCGCCTATTTTGAGTTCGAGTTTATGTGGCGGAATTCCTGTTAATGATAGCGTGTTAAGGTACTCTGCTGGATATAGTAATTCTGTGGCTCCTCCGTCATTTTTGCGTGGTATAGCTTCATCGTTACTTGTATATACATGACTGGGAGCACATAACATTTGTAGGATATCTGAGTTAATAGTGTCAGCAGTTTCATTTTTTGGACAAACAATTGCTCTTTCTTGCAAGGATTCGGCAGTTGGTGATTGAAGAATGGCGTCAGGATATATGAATCATATAAGTTGCATCCTTGCGTCATCACTATCTGGAATACAATACATATCGAGTATATGTATCCATGAGGTATCTTGGGGATCTGATTGATCTGGTTCACCAATAACACCATTCCCTATGTTGACTAACCATTCAGAAAATGCTGTAGTTGCAAGCAATTGATGGGAAGGCGTCTCTGTTCTTTTCAGCCGCATATTTTCAGTCAACAGATGAACTCTGAAATGTTTCCACAGATATGATTCAGTGATACATGAGGAAATAATTTGCTGTTTTGTACCTTTTTTCTTTACCGGTAAAGTTTGTCTGAAATCTCCACCGAGGATGACTGACTTATTGCCAAAAACAGTTGTTGGTGTATCTAATAGATCTCGCAAGGTCCGGTCAAGGGCTTCAAAACATTTACGATCATTCATAGGCGCCTCGTCCCAAATTATCAGATCTATTTGTATCAGTAAGTCAGCCAGCTGAGTATGTTTTTTTATAGTGCACATAGACTCGTTCGTTACATCTAGTGGCAACTTAAACCTTGAATGAGCAGTGCGGCCTGATGGTAACAACAGTGAAGCAATCCCGGAAGAAGCCACTGCAAGAACTATCTTTCGCTCTGCTCGTAGGGCGTAGATTATGCTCTTCCATAAAAAAAGTCTTTCCAGTGCCACCGTAACCATACACGAAAATTAGCTTTTGTCTGTTATCTCTGATGAAGCGAAAAGTGTACCGCTTTTAAGGGGTCATTTAAGCCCTAAATCGTATTTATTTGATCAAATATTGCCCTAAATCGTTCCTTTTGTCATTTTAGGTACTTTTGAGGAGAAATCTGGAAAAGGAGGCATTTTGGACGTTTTTGGAGCATAAAAGTGAAGAAAACGACAAAGTCTCAAAAATCGGCTAAAAGTTACCTTTCACGGCGTCAGATTTTACTCTGGACGGCGTCATGCCTTGGCAAGAAAAGGTGGACGTGAAATTTACTCATGATAAGCCAGTGAAAATTGCATGTAAATTCTGACGGCGTCACGCTTTAACCTGATCAAGGGCGTCACGGCTTAATTCAAAGAGGGACGGCGTCACGTTCAAGGTCTGACGGCGTCAAGCCTTGATAAGCCAGAACGGATTTTGGAGAGCTAAAGAGGGACGGCGTCAAGAAGGTCATCCGGGAACCCTAAAAGCGGCGAGGTGACGGCGTCACACTCCATAAGGTGACGCCGTCAGATCCAAAAGTCTATATATAGTTTTCTAATTTTTTGTCATTAGGGAGAGCTTAGTGTGGAATTTTTGGGAGAAAACCCTAAGACGATTTTAGCATCTTTTTCAAGGCTTTTTGCCTTGAGATCTTCCATGTTACATTGAAAGATAAGTTATCAATTAATCATTCAATATGTCTATGTGTTGTTTGATTTTATCTTGTTCTTGTCTTTTGTTTAACATGTTAGGCTAGATTTATCTTGTGTTTGCTTAGATCTAATGAAACTTAGCTATTGATTATTGGTTATTAGTGTGTTATTAGTTGTATTGGATGATTGTTTATCTATGTTAGGCTTAAGAAAACTGGCTAACTTCCTATTCGGTAACTTGCTTGAACGTCTTAAGAAACATGAACCAAATGCGTACTAAAGGTTTTTATGGTTGTATTTAATGCACAAGCGAATTCTAGTGATCCCATGTTAGGAGCTTCCTAGCCGGCTCGACATAGGAGTGAAGTAGGAGCTTGTAGAGTTGGGGAAGTACGTACGCCACCCCACGATTGGTATTAAGGAATACACCCGTCATCCACGCGACTAATACACACTAATCAACCGGTAAAAGATAGTTAGGGAGTAAGGAAATCTAAGTAAACACATTTCTCTACACATAAGTTTCTCACCAACATTTTATTTTCAGTTATTTATTTTATTTGCATTTGTAGTTATTTGGGTTAGTTGACTAGCAACTAATTCCGCCCACTCTTTCAAACCCGAGATTTTACTTGCTTTCATAAAAATATAAAAACATAAAAAAGAATCTTCCTCAACCCTTAGACCTATTAGAGTAGTCTTTCATACCTAACGAACACTATTCCCTGTGGAGAACGATCAATCCCCCGTACTTACCACTACACTATACTACATCGGTCAGGTACACTGCCTGGTGGGGTTGTAAGCCTCTTGAGATCCCTCGAGAGGTAAAACCTGTTGTAAGGTTGCAAAACCACGCATCAAGTTTTTGGCGCCGCTGCCGGGGAATAGTTATTGTTTAGGTTGAATTTTTATTTTATAGGTCTACTCACTAGATTCCTTTCTAGTGAGATTTTTGTTTTATTTTTCTAGGTTTTCTTTAGTCTATCTATTTTCTTCGTGTCTTTGTTCGTAACCATACCATCCGACATCATGGAAGATGGTAATATCCTTAATCCCAACAACCCACCACCACAACAACCACCACCTCCTAGAGCCCGTACCTTAGGAGAGTATTCCCGTCCTAGCCACCATGGCTATCGAAACACCATTGAGCTCACTCAAGGAGCCAATGTCACACCCTTGCGATCCGACACCATCCGGTTGGTGCAAAGCGGATGCGCATTCCATGGACTTCGATCTGAAGATCCTAATCAACACCTCAAGGACTTTCTTAAAATCGTTGATTCTATAGACCTTGATGTTGCCACTCGAGAGACGACCCGATTGCGTCTCTTTCAATTCTCTCTGCGGGATCAAGCTAGTCAGTGGCTAGAACGTCAACCCGCAGGATCCATCACCTCTTGGGATGATCTCACCACTCGTTTCCTTGCTCAGTTTTTCCCACCGGGAAGAACTACCAAGCTAAGGAATGATATCTTGATGTTCCAACAACGTCAAGGCGAAACTCTCTACGAGGCATGGACTCGATTCAAGGACTTACTCCAAAAAGTCCCTCACCATGGCATAGAACTTTGGCTCCAAGTCCAAATCTTCTATGACCATATCAATCTCTACACAAGGCAAACCATTGACCAATCGGCCGGTGGTAAGCTACGTGATCTAAGTGCGGAACAATCATGGGCTCTCCTAGAGGATCTTGCTCTTTATGACAACGAAAGTTGGAGTGATCCCCGTGATTTGAATAAAACGGTCAAGGCAATATCTTTGCCTTCGAACAATTCAAGCACTTCCGACCGTAGGATCATAGAACTTGAAGACCAAGTCAAGTTTCTCATGAAATCCTACGAGACTCCTAAACCTTCAAGCCAAGTGAACAAAATCACTTCTTCATGTGAATTATGAAGTGGTCCCCACGACACTCGTGATTGCATGGAACTCCCCGAACAAGCTTTTGTGGACTACGCATCCTCGCGTACCGACGGAGCGGGAGACAAGTGGTACACTTTCAAACCCGAGCCAAACCATTACGGTGATACATACAACCCTTCATGGAAAAATCACCCGAACCTTAGGTGGAAACAAAACCAAAACGCACAACAACCCAATTCTTCCAACCCACCTAATCGTTTCCAATCAAACGGTTCCAACTCGAACCGTACTTTCAACAACAATCCTTCCGGCAATGGTAGTACCAATAACTTTGAAGGATTGATGTCTCAATTTATGGCATCTCAAGAAGCTCGTTTAGCCAAGTTTGAAGCCGATTTCAAACAAAAACAAAGCGAGATGACCAATAAGATTGACACCTTGTTGAAAGCCCTCAATGACCGAGAAATGGGAGCACTCCCTAGCAACACGGTCAAGAACCCGAAACTAAACATCAACGCTATTTCATCGGTTTCGTCCCCTAGTTCTTGTCCACAATATTATTCGGTCAATTCCATGAGCACGTGTTTCAAACAAACCCAAGTCGTTCCAAATGACCAAGAAGTTATGACATCCAAATTGGTCAACAACATAGTTGAAACACCTCCCACTCAAAACCTTGACGAAGAATTCAAGGAGCTCCACCTTGAAAGTCCGGTTGTTGATGTGTTGGATGAGAAGAAGCTCAAGTTAGGCGAAAAAGGAACCGCCTTCGTTCAAAACAAACTACCTAAGAAGTTAGATGACCCGGGCTTATTTGTTCTACCTTGCAAGATCGGTAATTTGGGGGCTTATGACACATTAGCCGATCTTGGATCAAGCCTTAACCTACTTCCGTTACCTCTCTACACCTCTCTAAAACTAGGAAAACTTGAAGAAACCGAGGTGATAATAGGTTTAGCGGATGGGAGTGTTGCTTACCCGGTTGGAGTAGTTAAGGACGTGTTAGTACACATTGGAAAACTAACCATTTTAGCCGATTTCCACGTCCTTGATATGGTTAGCGACCCTACATGCCCCTTGTTGATAGGTAGAGGATTTTTGGCGACCGCTAGTGCTATGATTGATTGTAAGGAATCCAAGATAGCGGTAGGAGAAGGAGATACTTGGTCAGTCTATGATGTGAAGAAACATGCTTATGATACTAGTGATGAACCGACACCCCATTGGTTAGAGTTGAATAGGAGACCATCTAGATATGGACCTTGGATAGATAGAGGCTTCATAGGACCCCAACGCCCATTTTACCTAGAAGAGGACTTTGTGAACCGAACACATACGGTAGAACAACTCTTGGCTAGGGACACCGAATTGGATCCATTTGAAGACCCTCTAGTTTTTAGAAGGATGATTGAGTTCCTAGGAGTTTTGCCAATTAACCTAGGAATGAATAAGTGGACTTGTGAGGAAGATGATCATAAGTGGAGTTGGGACAAACCACCCAAAGATGGAGATGGGTCATGGCATATTAAGATGACACTGTATGACCCGGATGGAGAGAAGTTTGAAAAGATATATCGTACTAAGCGGACCAATAGGAAACTTCAATCCAAGCTTAACCCTAAAGACGTCCTCGATGACGAGCTCACTTATATAGGGTAGAGTGACTTTGAGTCTAGCTACAAGACTCGTTAATAAAGAAAAGCGCTTCTTGGGAGGCAACCCAAGCTTTATTTTATTTATTTGCTTTGTGTGTTTATTTGTTTGTTTGTTTGTTTTTATTTGTTTCCGTATGTGTGTTTAATTTTTATTATTATTGATTCATGTTAAAAACTAAGTTGTGAAAATGCTTTATTTTGTTTTTAACTTCGTCTTAACTACATATAAAGGTATTTTGCAAAAGTTAAGTGTAAGGGAAATCTAAATCGGTTTATTAGAACACAAATTAAAATGAATCGTAATAATAATAAATTAACATACATATTAGTGTGTGTTTGAGTCAAATGCTTGTATCGAGTCATAATGATGTTTTGCAGGATTTCCAGGAAGTAAGGTAAAGGTTTTTCCAGAAATTTTCCGGAAACTTAAAATGAAAATTTTTGTCAGGTCATTTCTGACGGCGTCAGGGTTTATAACCTGACGGCGTCAGATTTAATTTTCAGAAATTTTTGAAAGTTTTTGTTTTTAAAAAGTTTTTATTAAAATCTCCAACTTATAATCTTCAGGAATCTGCAAGGTTATCATTCCACAAGCATTATATCCTTATATATAGATTTTATCCCGCCGATATTATGCAGGTTTTCGTGTTTGTTTTCTCAGGTTTAACAGGTTATTTCGGACAAGGAAATGTTTTTGAATCAAGCTTTTGGCGATGCATTAGTCATGGAGCTTCAAAATTACTTTGGAAGAAGATTTAACCGTGTTACTTCATTATCCACCGAGCGAATCAGGGGAGTATTTGATTTCATTCTTTTACTTTATGCTTTTACATCTTGTTATTTGAACATTGGGGACAATGTTCATCTTAAGTGTAAGGGGAGGGTAAAAGTACGATTAGAGAATACTATTACGCTTGATTTTTGTTTGTTTAATAGTAGATGTGTAATAAAACTAAGAGAAATACTTGTTAAGGTAATTTTAGTGCCAAATTTAAAATTTTTTACAACATATAGGAGTGAAACTTTGATCTTAATGAGCGTCTCACGGATAGGAGTTATATGACTAGCACAAAAACCGTACCACTAAAAAATTTTCCACCCCCAAATATGTGAGGTTCGCCCCTAGAATTGGTAGGAAAAGCATTTATGCTATGATGTGTGTACCGGTAGCACTTAGATTCTAGAACTTGCGTTAGGACCATTCCGAGGCCACAAGTGAGACTACATTCGTGTAGTTAGATTTACAACATGATAAGAGGCATTAGGATTAACCCATTGTTTTACACATGTGTTTTTGTTATAATTACATTGGCTACATTGGTCAAGTAATTCTCCCACACCCTTTGCGTTGTACTCATTTTTAGTACACGATACCCCTAGTACACCCCTCAGAGCCTATCTTTTCGTTTCGACCTTTAAGCATTTTACTTAAAGGAAGAATTTGTTACACCCCACTTAAATGTACACCCAAATCGCCTTAGCCTACCTTGTATGCACTCATTTTTAGTGCATTATTGTGACAACATTTGTTTAAACCCAAGTTAATTATCTAGTTGATTACATGGTTGCTAAGTCGAGTCATATCCTTGTACATATTGTTTTGGGACGATTGGGACTCATGGGTAAAGTACTAGTGTAATGGAGTAATGGGGAAGACATCATTTATTACCCCCCATATGTGCTAAATATTTTAAAAGTACTCCAAGTTTTTCAATTATCTTAATTCGAGTCATTAGATTAGTTAATTGTAAAGTTATGTAAAAGTTCAAGTGTAAGGGGATGCAATGCCCCTATGATGTATTATTTTGGATGGTAGGGCAAGAGTGTATGAAAAAAAAAAAAAAAAAAAAAATCGAAAAAATCAAGAAAAATACAAAAAAATGAGAAAAAGAAAAATAGAAAAAAACATACGGACTACCATCCCGTTTCATTTTATGTTTCATTTTATGTTTTTGTTATTTTGTTATTTTGTTTCTAGCTTAAGATTGAGTCGAGTCTTGGCTTAGCAACATTGTATAGTACATGTAATTGATCAAGATCTTTAACTCGCCACCAGTAAAATATCCTTTATCCAACAAAACTGTGTTTTCTTTTTCCCTACACCTAACGTTACAACCCATTTAAAATCCCTCTTTGATAGTTTATCTTAGGTGCTTACGCCTAGTGGAGGAGGTTTTCGATCCTTTCCCAAGCCTATGGTAATCTATTTGCTATGACAGGTAGTGAGAGATATTATCCGTTTTCATTTATGAGATTTATTTTGATGACACTTGAGAGATGTGAGTATCTAAACACTACTTGTGAGGTGCTAGTTTATAATCTCCGTGCTTATTATGATTGAAGTGGAACGATTATTTGTTGTAATTACTTTTATGTTTGCATTAAATGACCCCTAACCTGTATTTTGATTAGAATAAAAGCGCATTTGCTTGAGGACAAGCAAATCTCAAGTGTAAGGGTATTTGATGAAGCGAAAAGTGTACCGCTTTTAAGGGTCATTTAAGCCCTAAATCGTATTTATTTGATCAAATATTGCCCTAAATCGTTCCTTTTGTCATTTTAGGTACTTTTGAGGAGAAATCTGGAAAAGGAGGCATTTTGGACGTTTTTGGAGCATAAAAGTGAAGAAAACGACAAAGTCTCAAAAATCGGCTAAAAGTTACCTTTCACGGCGTCAGATTTTACTCTGGACGGCGTCATGCCTTGGCAAGAAAAGGTGGACGTGAAATTTACTCATGATAAGCCAGTGAAAATTGCATGTAAATTCTGACGGCGTCACGCTTTAACCTGATCAAGGGCGTCACGGCTTAATTCAAAGAGGGACGGCGTCACGTTCAAGGTCTGACGGCGTCAAGCCTTGATAAGCCAGAACGGATTTTGGAGAGCTAAAGAGGGACGGCGTCAAGAAGGTCATCCGGGAACCCTAAAAGCGGCGAGGTGACGGCGTCACACTCCATAAGGTGACGCCGTCAGATCCAAAAGTCTATATATAGTTTTCTAATTTTTTGTCATTAGGGAGAGCTTAGTGTGGAATTTTTGGGAGAAAACCCTAAGACGATTTTAGCATCTTTTTCAAGGCTTTTTGCCTTGAGATCTTCCATGTTACATTGAAAGATAAGTTATCAATTAATCATTCAATATGTCTATGTGTTGTTTGATTTTATCTTGTTCTTGTCTTTTGTTTAACATGTTAGGCTAGATTTATCTTGTGTTTGCTTAGATCTAATGAAACTTAGCTATTGATTATTGGTTATTAGTGTGTTATTAGTTGTATTGGATGATTGTTTATCTATGTTAGGCTTAAGAAAACTGGCTAACTTCCTATTCGGTAACTTGCTTGAACGTCTTAAGAAACATGAACCAAATGCGTACTAAAGGTTTTTATGGTTGTATTTAATGCACAAGCGAATTCTAGTGATCCCATGTTAGGAGCTTCCTAGCCGGCTCGACATAGGAGTGAAGTAGGAGCTTGTAGAGTTGGGGAAGTACGTACGCCACCCCACGATTGGTATTAAGGAATACACCCGTCATCCACGCGACTAATACACACTAATCAACCGGTAAAAGATAGTTAGGGAGTAAGGAAATGTAAGTAAACACATTTCTCTACACATAAGTTTCTCACCAACATTTTATTTTCAGTTATTTATTTTATTTGCATTTGTAGTTATTTGGGTTAGTTGACTAGCAACTAATTCCGCCCACTCTTTCAAACCCGAGATTTTACTTGCTTTCATAAAAATATAAAAACATAAAAAAGAATCTTCCTCAACCCTTAGACCTATTAGAGTAGTCTTTCATACCTAACGAACACTATTCCCTGTGGAGAACGATCAATCCCCCGTACTTACCACTACACTATACTACATCGGTCAGGTACACTGCCTGGTGGGGTTGTAAGCCTCTTGAGATCCCTCGAGAGGTAAAACCTGTTGTAAGGTTGCAAAACCACGCATCAATCTCTTACGCCTTCGAGAATAGCATCAAACAGTTGCCGTTGCTGAGTATTGAGATTTGGTACCAAACGATCTCTTTCAACGGTCATAGCTTCTGTATCATAGCTTCGCTCTTCCATAACTGTTCTATTTCGCAGAATCTGTAGCAGGCGCCGTGCAAGCAGGTGGATACCAAAATCTGTAACCGATTTCCCATGAGACCTAAGAATAGGTTCCAGCTCGTAGAGAACCCCATTTTCCAGCTCTTCATCAGTCAAGCTAATTTGGGGCATCTGGAACAGCTGTGATAAGATTGTAGGTATATCATCACTCATAAGCCTCCAGTGCTTATTCCAAAGAGAGACTGGATTAGTAACATCACAAAAGATAAGAATTTGAGAGAACAGTTGCCGTATTTCTGCTGCTGTAGCTGTTAAGGCTGCTTCTAAAAGAGCAAGCGACCATTCTCCGTCATCTACTAATAAACCCATTGCTTCACATGCTGATCTATTAGTTGGATAAAGGCGGCCTTTAACTGTACGTATAGCAGAGAACGATGCACAGCCCTTCTGGTGGCAAAGTAAAAGCCTTTGGTAATACAAATCACCAGCGCTAGGATGTATGTATGCTAACCTACCAATTGAAGGTTTGTTAAGGTTTCGTCTAGGCGACCAAAACTTTTGAGCATGATTCCAAACAAATTCAGAAGGAAAGTCTAGATACGTCAGATGGTGACCAAGTGTAGACCGAGCATTAAAGTCTAACCACTGTGTTAGGGTGGTTTTCTTGTTACTTGGATTTTCAGCAACAGAGTGTAAACTTTCATTTGTTCTGAAAGTTACACGCTGCATATTTTCAAGATGAACAGCCAGTATTTGCACAGCCGGATCTCTGTAGTGAATATCGAATCCTAGCAATCGCCAACAGGCCTCGTGTGGACCAATGTATCTCGCATCTAGATAATTGTTTATCTCATCAATTCTAATTGCAGGTGGCTGGCTTGTTGAAGGCGTGTTTCTAGTGGATCTTGTTATCTGCGTGACTACTCGGTCTGTGCCTTTTGAAATATACTTGAATAAATACTTAATCAACGTTGTCCATTCACAATATTCTACATTGATGTGTGCATAAAACCTGGTAAGAAGCATCATATTATATGGCACGACATAGCTATTATCCAACTCAACGTTTTGGACAGTAGTAATGTCTCCCCAAGGACGCCTGCGATAATGTACATAGCCGTTTTTGTCAATAGAAGTAGCATCAGGATATGGTTTAGGAAACCCTTTTGTACATGAATCAGTTCCCTTCATATATGGCGCTGATCTATTTGCGATGCCACATGGACCATGCATCATAAACTCGGTAACTATTCGATAACCTTCTGGGTCAACGTGTCTACCAGGTAATTCAGCCGATATATATCGGTCGATATCTGCATGTGAATGTACTCTTGAAGCTTCTTTTATCCACAACAACAAATGACAATGTGGTAGGCCACGCTTTTGAAATTCAACGGTGTACAAAACTGAAAAGTTAAACATAAAAATTGAATCAGATATAATGTAAAGGGTTTATGTATAGGTACATATTAATAAAAACTGAAACTTACTCGCTGCAACTGGTCCAAATGGTCTTCCGTCACGCAGATACGCAATCAGAAGATGAATTTTCTGCTCGAAAACTCGGTCGACAACATCTGGCCTATCAGCAACATTAACGTCTGGAAACTGTTCCATATATTCTGTAATTTCTGGCCATTTAACATTGCATGTAAATGTGATGAAGAAAGATGGGTTTCCATAAACCCGGCAAATTGCGAGTGCATCAAGATAGTGGCTGTACATATACCGTGGGCCACCAACGAATGATGCAGGAAGGATTGTTCGCATTCCTACATCTGAACCATTCCGATCACCGCGTGCAATCGCATCATACACCCCTGAAAGGTAATCGTTTCTGATATCGTTTTGGTGTTCCCGAATGTAATCTAATCGATATTGCTCCACACTACAATAAGCTGTGACTACATATTGTTGAAAGAGCCTTCCGGATCATGTCAGCAGACTATATTCTTCAAAGCGATCATGCAATTGATATGCGTAGTACATCTTCATTGACATCTTTTTGGTTTCTTCCACTGTTTGAGTATCCGGGTTCCATAAACGTAGGCCAATGTGGAATCCATCTTCTCCGAAAACGAAAAGTAGAGGAAACTGGAATGACATATAGCAAGGATGCAATTTGCTAACTCTTTGCGGTTGGCTGGAACGTTGCTGAATAACGATATCAAACTCAGTCCCTGTATCAGGACCTCCTTCATAAACAATAGCTCCAATAGAATCGCCAGAAGGCAACTCATGCTGTCGCGAACCCTTGACTGCAAATAACCGTATCTTGAAGTCGGGAATGTCTTCAGCGGTCAGCAGGTTTCTTGCTGTCCTAAATAAACGAACCAACTCATTGTGCTCATCCAGAACCTGAATTAACCCATTAACAATTTCTGGCCTTAAATTTTGACCACCATCTTCAAAATGGGTCAAACGATTGTATATTTCATTTTGTGTATCAAAGATGTATAACTGCAAGAAACGCGAGCCAGTTTCCTCAGCCGGACAAAGAGAACCTATCCAATGATAAATCTGTCCCGATACTTTGAAGACATACGGGCCACGGCCTCTGTTTACTGATTCATCGGTTTGAGCTCCTAACGAAGTCATAGCAAACATTGAGTTATAAGCTCTGACATTCTCCATGAAATGGCGGTCTGTGAACAATTGCTTGATATATGCAGGGTATTCGGATTGACGACGCAAAACTACTTGACCACCCATGCAACATCTATGATAGCTAGGGGATGCACGGCTTCCATGTTTGATCCTTTCTTCAAACCAAAAAAGTGCCTTGCAATGACGACAGGTTCTGTTACATGCCCCTAAAGAGACATATGTATCTGGTGGTCCTGTAAAGGCATTAAAAAATAATTATATAATATATATATATATATATATATATATATATATATATATATATATAAATGAAGGTTAAAAGGAATAAAAGAAACAGAAACAACGTCCCATATAGCAAGAAAACATAATTAATAGTACCTGTGCGTTGGCGGTTAATACCAGTTCTTTGTGTTCTCGCTGCTCGCCTAGCACTCGATATAGGATTTGTAACCGTTTGAGAAATGGTAGCAGGAGTAGAGGGCGGACTTTGAAAGTGTGCATTATAGTTAGAAGATGCAGTAGGAGCAGGGTCAGATTCAACTGTGAAAAGAGAAACAGACGTTACGTACAGATAAAAGTCCCATATAGCAATAAAACATAATTAATACTACCTGTGCGTTGGCGGTTAATACCAGTTCTTTGTATTCTCACTGCTCGCCTAGCACTCGATACAGGATTTGTAACTGTTTGAGAAGTGGTAGCAGGAGTAGAGGGCGTATTTTATAAGTGTGCATTATAGCTAGAAGATGTAGCAGGAGCAGGTTCATATTCAACTGCGAAAACCAACGGTGAAAGTTAGACACAGAAAGCGAAAACAGAAGCGTTAAAAAGGGTGTAAAAACCAATAAAATACAGACATATACAAATGACAATAAGAAAATATACAGCACCGTTTGTTGGCGACAGTGATACATCATCTACCTTCTGTTTCCCTTTTCCAGCAACATCCGTTCGATCTGAGACACTACATCGATAACCTTCATGGAGCTCATTAATTGATATACCATTGGAACATCTGCTAGGAATTGTGGAAAGAACATTGTTGTTGGTATAACACAAAGAATTGTCACTATCCATGAATTCAGCAACGTCACACGGAGGAATCACTATACTCTCGCAAAACGAATTTGGCATATCAACCGTTAGGAAGCCACCACCAGTATTAGAATCCGAATGCGGTCGTATATCTGTTGGCATATCTCGTATGAAAAAAATGCGACGTAAGTAAACATAGACAAACGATGAAAAAGGAAACTGAAAAATAAAAGATACAGAACATTACCAGAAGAGCTGGTAGTTCCCAAATGCATTGAAACAGGCATACCAACATGACATGGACCTGCAAATAAGAGACGTGGGGAAAAATTATAGGTACGAACAAAATACAAATATGAACAAACAACAATAAAAAAAGATACAGTACCAGTTGCTGCTGA
This sequence comes from Artemisia tridentata subsp. tridentata, assembly GCA_021014915.2. Classification (NCBI taxonomy): domain Eukaryota; kingdom Viridiplantae; phylum Streptophyta; class Magnoliopsida; order Asterales; family Asteraceae; genus Artemisia; species Artemisia tridentata. Next base: position 111,787,001 of record CP139509.1, on the reverse strand, counting down.
CAGTGGTATGTCATCCATATTTTGTTTCCCTTTTCTGTCGGCATTTGTAGAGAGCGGAAAGGCACGAACACAGTCCTCACGAAGTTCATTAATCGATATACCATTCGAAGATTTTGTGGACACACCAGGAACAGCGTTAATAGTAACCGAATCATGTTCCAAGGGATCGTTACAGCATAAGGAATCGTGAACACACATGAATTCGGCAACGTCACATGCAGGAATCATTAAACTTTCACAAACCGAAGTAGGCGTATCAATCATAAGAAACCCGCCACCGTTCTTAGCATCTAAATCAGCGGCCACATCTATAACACCACCAGGGACCAACCCTTCACCAAGATCACAGCTAACAGACCCGTTTCCTTCTAATGATTGATTACAACTATTTCTACGGACACCTTTAGTCTTAGTCCTCATACTTAACAAATAACTATATTTTTAGTTATGGGGCACAGTTTTATTCTGATTTCTTAGGTTTTTACTCTTATGACAAATTACACAAATGACAAATCACATAAATCATTACAATTACTTATACAGATAAGGCGATTACTGTTTCTCACAACTACTCATCACAAATCACACAAATCGTAGATCACACAGATGATTACAAATCACCCGAAATCAGTACACACAAAGTACAACATACTACAAATGAAACAAATCACTACAACCACTTAATCGCAAATGACACAGCTGACTACAAATCACTACAAATGGCTATACACAAAGTGCAAACAAAAAAATAAAACAAACATACGAATACACAAACCTAATATCTTCTGATTCGGCGCAACAACAGTCTTCAAGATCTCCAAAGCTGAAGAATAAAAAAATAATCAAATAAATAAATAAATAAGACATCAACACGTAGATCATAAGAAGCAAATACACAAACCACAAACGTATCGCCCTCCGGTAAAGTTAAAGCGCAGCAGCAGCCGATGAAAGTTCACGAAGAAGATCTGCACAACTACCGAGAAAACCACAGGGAAGAGACACGTATAAATCTCTAGCGCATTCTATCATTTGTTAGCGTTCGGGAAAAGGCTAAAAGAAGCGAGGGAACAAACGAAAGGGGAAAAGTGGGAGCCCACAACCCAAAAGAGAGCCCAACACTGCTACAACAACTGTAGCAAAACTCGACGCTCCATTATATATAGAGTAATGCCTCTAATGGCTAAAATAATTTTTGTTTAGCCAAGCAAATGGGTTGAGATTTTTCCCAAGTGTTCTTTTAATTTATACCATCTTGACAGTTTAGAAAGGGTAATTTTTAGCAAGGGTTGAAACGCGCTGGGTTGAGTCGGACTTGTAAAATCTTTTGTTACTGGCTATAAGTTGTTAATTATAATCGCAAAACAATATAGTTGTTGACATAAGTAATGCCTAAAAACATTATTCATACTTATTCATATCTCTATGTTTTGATAATCACAAAATGAAAACTCATTAAACATAAACTTATCAAATAAACAAGTATTTAGTTGTAAATATTCATTTCTACAACTAAATCACTTAAGGTATGAATAAACAAGTGCTTAATGCATTATATGATCAAAGAAACATTTTCTTAATCTCTAAACTTTTTATAAAATGTCAAAAACATTTTATATATTTTTGAAAAACATTTTTGGTATATGTTTAATCTAATATAAATATATGAATTCAAATTTTCAACCAAAAATGGCAAAAATGTCCCAGAAAAACCTTCCCCACAAAAAGACAAAACTGGGCAACGTTCGGCAGGGGCGGCCCCCTTAATTATACAAGGCGGTCCCCTTAAAATTAAGGGGACCGCCCCCGCTCCAGTAGGTCCCAGATTTTGCCTATAAATACTGGTTTTTCTCTGGCATTTTTCCTCACCCTTTTGCACTAAAAACTTTCTGTTGTAGATCTCATTTCATATCTTCCAAAATCCTTTGATCATATAATCTTAAGCTTTTGTTTCCAAGTGATTCAAGCTTCAATCATCCAAGTGCAAAGAGAAGAATACTTCTATCAATCAAGATTAGAAGTATTACAACTTAGTATCATCTTGCTACTTAAGTTGTTTGTTTTGTATACCTTGTATATCATTCATTCATTTGTGTATAAGGTGTGTATATTAGGGGTGAACATAAGTGACTAGATATATATAGTGTGTAAGTAGTGAAGAAGGTGTATAAGTAGTTGTGATGTAAAGAAGTCATGTAGAAGTTGTGAAGTCATGGTGTAGAAGTCGTGAAGCCATAGCTTAGAAGTTGTGAAGTCGTCATGTTGAAGTCATGAAGCCGTAGCTTAGAAGTTGTGAAGTCGTCATGTTGAAGTCATGAAGCCGTAGCTTAGAAGTTGTGAAGTCGTCATGTTGAAGTCATGACGCCGTAGCTTAGAAGTTGTGAAGTCTTGGTCGTGAAGCCGTAGCTTAGAAGTTGTGAAGTCTTGGTCGTGAAGCCGTAGCTTAGAAGTTGTGAAGTCGTGGTCGTGAAGCCGTAGCTTAGAAGGTGTGAAGTCGTGGTCGTGAAGCCGTAGCTTAGAAGTTGTGAAGTAGTCGTGTAAAAGTCGTGAAGCCGTTGTGTAGAAGTCGTGAAGCCGTTGTGTTGAAGTCGTGAAGTCGTCGTGAATAATTTGTGTACAAGTTATGTTGTGAAGTTGTGAGATTGGTTCTAGCTACGATTAGAACTCGACATTTAGCTTTGTGTCGTTAAACCCGTGTAAGCCAAAGTCGTGTAAGGTTTTCTCCGCCATAAGGGAGCTTATTGAAGTTGTGAAGAAAACTCTCGAGCTAGGTGCTCGGGGAGTGGAGTAGGGCAAGGAAGGTGTCCTTGTAGCCGAACCACTATAAATCTCTCATGCCTCGGTTAGATCTTTCCATCCCTTATTTATTTCTTTACTTACATCGTCATTACTTTCATACACATAGGCTTATATAATTGTTAGTATTACTTAGAGGTCGACTTCACATAAAGATCAAATTTGAAACTCCAGAAACCAAAACTTTTATAATCAATTTAAAAGAATACATATATAACTAATAATAAGGTTCAAGTTTTATTTTTCATACAAACTTGAATCTAAGTGAAATAAAAATAAACAAAGGTTTTCATAATAAAATTAAAAAGACGTAAAACTATTCAACCCCCCCTTCTAGTTTTCCACAATTGATATCATGAGCCAGGTCAATCATGATCTTTAAATTATACTGTATTTTAAAACTTGAATCGGTCTATGGAATTCGAAAAATATCTAGAAGGGGAATATTTGCTAAAACCACCACTATTTGAAAACTATACCTTTCTTGAATGGAAAAATAAATTTGAAACTTATGTGAAATTAATTGATCTAGATGTTTGGCATGTCATTTCGATTGGTGATTTTCAACTAACAAAAACGGATTTTGAAACTCAAACAAAAACGGATTTTGAAACTCAAAATGATCATTTAAAAACAAAGAATGACAAAAATAATGAAGCTAAAATAATTATTTACAAAACCTTGCCGAAAGTTGAATATGAAAGAATATCCTTCTGTAAAACGGCAAATGATATTTGGAAAAATCTCTTAAACTTTCATCAAGAAAAATGTCAAGCCAAAGATGAGGATTTTGATCTTGTACATGAATTAGTTATCTTAGAAAATTTAATAGATAAACATTTAGATAAAATAGATACATGTGCTACTAGTTCAAATGTTGTTAATGAAGGTATTAATGACGAAGACTACATGGATCAACTCCGAAGTAAACTCAAAATCATGGAATGACACCGACGAAGGAGAAGATCATCATCCGTGACGTAGTGGAATATTTATGGATTCTCTTGCCATCTCGTCTAAATGTGGAAGATTCTACATAAGACGTTATATGCATCAAGGCTAAGATATCAAATGAGTCTAGTACAAGACATGTTCAGGTCAAGCCACTTCGGTATTAATTATGGTGTTAGAAGCTTGCCATGATATACTTTCACACCTTGGTTATCTTAAAGACTCACCTATCATTCACACGTCGATTATCATCTGAGACATTACAAAGAAAAGCTAGGACGTGAGGTAAGTTCTCTTTTTAAATTTCATAAGTAATTACTTCATGCATATAATCTTATTAAATGCCTTAGGATACGCTTAGTTTGATAGGTTGCTTTGCCTTTACACTTTAGCTATATTCGTTCTGCGGCTTAATAAACTAGAAACCCTTTAGTTAGCCCCCCTAAGTATTAAATAAAGTGTTCACTGTCGATCTCATAAAAAGATGATGTTTGAATCGCATTAAGTCAAGCTTTAGTGAACCAAGCAAACTTCATATTTGGTACTCTTCAATAGGTAAATTTAAGAACTTAATTTCCTCTAAAAAGAGAATGACTACTGGAGAATCTATTGACTAGAAATTCAATTTGACCTAACGGTTGAATTGCTTCTTGTGAGAAGTTGGGTGTGTGTAACCCGTAAAAATGATCGTGTTCAGCCTGAATTGAGCACCACTGGTAATAGTCTCATATTCATTCTCCAACTTGATTAAATTACTCTTCCTAAATAAACCTAACGCTAGTTTACTTTTATGAACTTTGTTATTCATTAGAGTTTTTCATTCCTAGATTTATGTCATCTTGCATACATAAAATTTCTAGATGTTTACTTGCTCATATGTGTTTTAATTGTATGCCTTCGTAATTATTTGCTTAATTATTAAATGCATATTTATTATAATAGCTTTTGTCTTTCTATAAACTATTCTGATATGATATTTTTTTTCATGCTTAAATGCCATTGAATGTGTAGAAAATGATAGCATGTGACAATAGCCTTAACCAATTTCCTTGAGCATGAAATCTTTTACAACCATTGTTTTAATAACATCTATTTTTAATATGTAAAAACTCAACATCTTGGAAAAATGATTTTTCAAAAGATTATATCACCTTTCTAATATGTTTTACCATCCCACTTTTCTTCCCAACATTTGTCCGTGATGATGTTTTTATCAAAGCAAAAGATTGAAAATTTTGTTTCCTTTCCTCATAAAAACATTTTGAAATAAATACCAATCTATTTTATTCAAATAACTTTCACATCTACATAAAAACCCACTTTCAAACATTGTTGAATAATGCCAAAAACATTTCTTTAAATCATGCATGGTGATCTCTTATCTGTCATCTATATTTATGTATGTGACATTTATAAGTGAACTAAATTTGAAAATAACCATAATTTATTCACTAAGACCTCACTTGGTACAAGTCTACAAGTCCATGCTATCACAACTCCACATTCCCATGCACATAGATATTCATTAGGATTATTTAACTAGCTTATTAATCTTCCTAAATATGATACTATGAATTACTTGGTGCTATGTAGTGTTTTCTTGTCTAACATATATATGTTACATGCTAAATGAGTTGTTTGCATGCTAGATAATAATGTCTAATGAATATGCTTAGCATACATAAGTTATTAAATCCTAAATTGCCTCAAAAGAAGTTGGACTTGCTTGAAACTAAACCCAAAAACACAACCTTTTCTACAAATTTATGCCAAAAACCCATTTTATCCTATACTTCCCAAAATTCACAAACACATTTTGTCACAAACCACCCACCAAAATTTACCTTCCACAATCACATCATCACTACACCATAAATACCCAACTCCATCATAAATGCTCATCCATATCATCCATCCAAACATGTCATCATCTAACCACCCAAGATCCAAGCCTTCAAGAGTTGCTAAAATCTCAGTGAGGCCCATTTGGAGGAGGAAGCTTGACATTTTCCATAACCCAACAAATGATGTTGTTCAAACTCAACCAACACCTAAACCTCATCCTAATGAACCCTTTCACACACATAACCAATCATCCATATGTCCACCTTCATTCACTCATAATTACCCAAGTTCACAAATGTCTCTACCACCAAGAGTGTCACCACCACTTCCACCAAATAACAACCACTCTGTAGGATCGAGTACTTTGAGCTTGATTGAGCTTGGTTAAACGAGAACCTCTAGGTGTAAGACTTGTGTTTATGCGGAAACTAAACAACAAGAATATTAAAGAAGAAAAGACAATGATCCTCTATGGATCAGACTATGAACTAAGAAATTGTTTTATTGAATATTGTAACCGTTAAAGATACATTGAACTCATGGATGGGATGTTTCTTTTATAATGATAAGAAACCCTAACCCTAACCCGTCTTACAAGAAAACGTGTGAAGAGATAAACATGATCTCTTCTAAAAATAAATCTAACAACCTTACTAAACATAGATAAGAAACCCTAACCCTAACCCGTCTTACAAGAAAACGTGTGAAGAGATAAACATGATCTCTTCTAAAAATAAATCTAACAACCTTACTAAACATACGGATAACAAACAATAATATCCGCAGCAACAAGCACTATCGGCAGAAACAAACTTAAACTATCGGCAGGAACCAACCACAGCAGCAATGAATAACTATCGGCAGGAACCAAATTCACTATCGGCAGCAATGAGAAATTCCTTATTTCTCAGAGATCCTAACACACTCTCCATCATCATCACCTTTCACTCAACACTTGAAGTTCATTGAAGAACTCAAGGAAGCCCATGAGCTTAATGCTCTCCTTGCTTTGCACCTTGCTCAAAGCAACTTAGACCCATCACCATCCATCTCACCATCATTACCATCATCACCACATCACTTGAGTCAAATTGAGAAACATGTCAACAATTGTCCTTGTTGCATCTTTCTCCAAAATCAAACCATCGCCTTAAATGAGCATCTTACTTGGATTGAGTATCTTCTCACTAGATCTAATCCAACACTACCACTTGAACAACATCAAAACCCTCATTCAACATGGTCAAGTCCAAGCTCTCCACCTCCAATTCCTCCATCAACACTCTCTCCAACATCCATACACCCAAACTTACAACCCCATTAATCCAACATTTTTACCCCCTCTTTACCATCATCCATCCAAAATAATTCAAGTTTTTCATGTCTCAAGCAAGTCAAATGGATCTCTTAGGCAATTTAAAATTTTCTACTTATTGTATGCTATAAGCAAAATATGTGTTGTATCAATAATTATGTTTTTAACATAATTATTTTCAACTAATGAATTCTTTATTTCTTGTCTTTAATATATGATTTTTATGCTTATTGCTTGTATACTTGATATCATGATATATATACATGCTTGATGATTAATAACATGCTTATTCCATAATATGTTTTAAATGTATGCATGCGTATTTAACATGTTTATGCCACTATTTAATCATTCTTGATGTACTTGATTCAAATGGAGCTTGCTGCAAAAACACCCTAAAAATTACCCTTTTCTGGAAATTTTTCAAATTTGGTCGCCTGGGAAAACACCAGATGGGCGGCCCCCTTAATTCCCTAGGCGGTCCCCTTAATTTTAAGGGGGCCGGCCTACAATTAAGGGGACCGACCATCTGGGCAGTAAAATTTACTGTTTTCTTTTGCATCTTGTGATCCCTTTTATCTAGCCCCAGCTACCATGTCTCTTAAAGGATGAACTGGTATTGGAATTTTACCACAAAACCTCCAAACCTTACCTAAATCAACCATCACCTCCATCAAACACCCATTTTCATTCACCATGCTATCACCAAAATCATCCATCTCTAAGACATCCAAGAAACACAAAATTCTCATCATACCACCAAAACAACTCTTCATTGACTTAACCCAAGAAGACACCAAAACTCCATCACCACCACCCCAATGTTCATCCCCAAGTGCACCAAATGAACCATCAAAAACACCCTCCACTCATGGCACATCATCTTCATTCATACCTTCCACTTCATCCATCAATGACTACATCAACTCACACCTATCATCACCACCATCAAGAGCATCAACTCCACCTCCCACTCAAGAACCTCCATTCACCCAACTTGTCATTTCCATATCACCAATAACACCTCTTGATGCTCATTTCTCATCATCACCAATACCACCACCATGCTTTCCCATCCCTTGGGCTTTACTTGAAGCCCATGGAGACAATTACCTTTGTTGCATCCACAACCGAACCATCATCTTTGGTCTTAGAGATGAGATACACTACATGTTTTCATCCCTTGAACACATGCTTAACAACCAACCTCCACCACAACCTTCACCATTTTCAACCACTACACCACCACCACCTCCATTCTCACCAAATTAAGCATATGCATTGCTTAATCAAAAATAATTTTTCAAACCATTTTGTGTGCAAGCCCCATGGAAGATCATGTACTCCTAGAATGATTATGTAGATTGCATTACTTCCTAGCTAATGTAGGATTGAATATAATCTTGGATGGTTGTGTATTTATACACAACATTTTTAATGAATGTCTTTATATGCATGCTTATTTTTACTATATATATGCTTGTGCTTCTAATATTTTTCTTGCAAGTATTCCATATATCGATTCCTTGGTGCCCTCAAACGAGGGGGAGCACACATCAAGGGGGAGTTCTCGTCCCGACAAATTTTATCTCAAAAACTTGTCGGCATAACCTTTTTGATTCTACAAAAAGGGGGAGAAGTGAATATAAACTCACTAAATACTTGTCCAAAAACAACTTTTTGGATTTAATGAGTTTTAGTTTTGTAATCATCAAAAAGGGGGAGATTGTTGACATAAGTAATGCCTAAAAACATTATTCATACTTATTCATATCTCTATGTTTTGATAATCACAAAATGAAAACTCATTAAACATAAACTTATCAAATAAACAAGTATTTAGTTGTAAATATTCATTTCTACAACTAAATCACTTAAGGTATGAATAAACAAGTGCTTAATGCATTATATGATCAAAGGAACATTTTCTTAATCTCTAAACTTTTTATAAAATGTCAAAAATATTTTATATATTTTTGAAAAACATTTTTGGTATTAAATAAATATGTTTAATCTAATATAAATATATGAATTCAAATTTTCAACCAAAAATGGCAAAAATGTCCCAAAAAAACCTTCCCCACAAAAAGACAAAACTGGGCAACGTTTGGCAGGGGCGACCCCCTTAATTATACAAGGCGGTCCCCTTAAAATTAAGGGGACCGCCACCGCTCCAGTAGGTCCCAGATTTTGCCTATAAATACTGGTTTTTCTCTGGCATTTTTCCTCACCCTTTTGCACTAAAAACTTTCTGTTGTAGATCTCATTTCATATCTTCCAAAATCCTTTGATCATATAATCTTAAGTTTTTGTTTCCAAGTGATTCAAGCTTCAATCATCCAAGTGCAAAGAGAAGAATACTTCTATCAATCAAGATTAGAAGTATTACAACTTAGTATCATCTTGCTACTTAAGTTGTTTGTTTTGTATACCTTGTATATCATTCATTCATTTGTGTATAAGGTGTGTATATTAGGGGTGAACATAAGTGACTAGATATGTATAGTGTGTAAGTAGTGAAGAAGGTGTATAAGTAGTTGTGGTGTAAAGAAGTCATGTAGAAGTTGTGAAGTCATGGTGTAGAAGTCGTAAAGCCATAGCTTAGAAGTTGTGAAGTCGTCATGTTGAAGTCATGAAGCCGTAGCTTAGAAGTTGTGAAGTCGTCATGTTGAAGTCATGAAGCCGTAGCTTAGAAGTTGTGAAGTCGTCATGTTGAAGTCATGAAGCCGTAGCTTAGAAGTTGTGAAGTCTTGGTCGTGAAGCCGTAGCTTAGAAGTTGTGAAGTCGTGGTCGTGAAGCCGTAGCTTAGAAGGTGTGAAGTCGTGGTCGTGAAGCCGTAGCTTAGAAGTTGTGAAGTAGTCGTGTAAAAGTCGTGAAGCCGTTGTGTAGAAGTCGTGAAGCCGTTGTGTTGAAGTCGTGAAGTCGTCGTGAATAAGTTGTGTACAAGTTATGTTGTGAAATTGTGAGATTGGTTCTAGCTACAATTAGAACTCGAAATTTAGCTTTGTGTCGTTAAACCCGTGTAAGCCAAAGTCGTGTAAGGTTTTCTCCGCCATAAGGGAGCTTATTGAAGTTGTGAAGAAAACTCTCGAGCTAGGTGCTCGGGGAGTGGAGTAGGGCAAGGAAGGTGTCCTTATAGCCTAACCACTATAAATCTCTCGTGTCTCGGTTAGATCTTTCCATCCCTTATTTATTTCTTTACTTACATCGTCATTACTTTCATACACATAGGCTTATATAATTGTTAGTATTACTTAGAGGTCGACTTCACATAAAGATCAAATTTGAAACTCCATTCAAGAAACCAAAACTTTTATAATCAATTTAAAAGAATACATATATAACTAATAATAAGGTTCAAGTTTTATTTTTCATACAAACTTGAATCTAAGTGAAATAAAAATAAACAAAGGTTTTCATAATAAAATTAAAAAGACGTAAAACTATTCAACCCCCCCCCCAACTTCTAGTTTTCCACAATAGTTACAATAACATGCCAATATTTTAATAAAGAAAATTAAGAGGTTATCTGGCAACACTTTCAGCTTTGGCCCCTTTGAGTTATAACACAACCCAAGTTGACACATTTACTAGTAAATGGGTCAAAATGGCAACTTATGATAAAGTAGTTAGTTAAGAAAGTTAAGGTTCAATATGATATAGTTGTGGAGTCTATAAAAGGGTTTCAAGGAGAACTTCAAAGTAACAAGGTATGTAATAGGTGCCCGCATTACTTGCTGGGTGAATGGTTTAATTTCATAAATGAGACTGGAATTTAGAAAGTGTGCTTTAACACTATTATAAAGTTATTTTTTTGAATTCCATTCTTTTTCATGATCTAAAACCATCCATCCACCAAGTAATGTGGCCATACACAGCTTGCTACATTGAGCTTCATCTCGAAAACCTTGTTCTTTCAAGAACAAGCTCAATTATCAGGGCCCATCTATCTAACGATGTAGATAGGTTCCATTGCTTAATTTAAACACCGTCCCTAGTACCATTCTGTGTGCTTGATCTTGATCACAAGTTTTGGCTCTTTTTGTACCAAAATCTTAGTGTTCAAGATCAATCACACAAATGGTACTAGGGACGGTATTCAAATTAAGCAATGGAACCCTTCTACATCGTTAGATAGATGGGCCCTAATAATTGAGCCGTGTTGATTGAGATAATGATATAGTGTGTATTGTTCATGACAAGTCACACTCTTTCATTATCCCATTCAACACGAATCCTAATACTCACACTCTTTTATAAAATCGACAATTCTATCATATTGACCCTTAACCTTCTTAACCAACTCTACTTCAAATACTTTAAGTAAGATGCCTAAAGTACTTGAAGTATTTTATATCCACTATTGTGGAGCGACCTAATTATCATAATCCACTTAGTTGCTTGATTTGCTTGACTTGCTCCGCATTTTTTTCTTTGGCACACCTGGGTACTTTGAGCTTCCCCTCGAAAACCCATTCCTATGTCAACCTCATAGCAATCGGTTTGGTGCAAACCTTTGCAAATATTTCGTTGTCATGGCAATGAGATTTCAAGGGGAGGCTCAAAGTACCAAAGTGTGTCCACCGATAATCTGTGGTGGACAGTATTTTCATCGAGTGTTTCGAATTATACATGCTTATTGTTGGGTAAAACTTACGTTTATATACGAGTCGTTGACTCGATCAAGTATGCGTAATGTATTGGGTAGCCACATTACTTAGTAGGTGGCTGGTTTAAGCTTGTAATTGAGACTGGAATTTAGAAAATGGCTTTTAAGACTAATATAAAGTTCGTTTCTTGAATTTCAATCTTTTCAATGACCTTGAACCACCCATCTACTAAGTAATGTGTGTACGTAATAAAGAGCAATGACTTATAAAAAATGGATGAATGGAGACACCAGACCAAGTTTATGTTTATACTCTAAAATGGTGTCTTGTTCATCCATCTTTGATACTTCATCCAGATACGACTGCTTGTTCACTGTGTTTGTATGATTTTTCTATTATGTTTGTTAGGAATTAAACCTAACAGTTAGTACTGGTGGTTATAACTTAGTACTGATGAAGAATTACTAAAGACAACACTGACAGTACTAAGTCAGTTAGTACTGCTCACACAGGAAGTTAGTACCGCTTATATTTTTGTAAACGTGTAATAGATAATTATAGAAAGGATTTTGTAGATATCCTTATTAATATAGATTATAGTTATCTTGTACAGGAATCCTTGGTGTATAAAAGGATTGCCTAGGTTAAAGTTTAAGTACGACTCATTCATAGAGATTCAAGGTTGTAAACCCTAGTGATAGAAGATCACTCGTATTATTGAGATAATAATATTGAATCGTTTTGGTTATACTTGATTGTCTTTATTGTTCATATACACAAACTCAAATACTGTTCCATTCATACAAACAAATCTTCTAAGTGTTAGCTAGTAAATTCCGCGTGCTAGTTAATATTACTCAAAGTATCTATCTAACACAAGGCGTGTGTTTAGATCCGGTCAAGTGGTATCAGAGACAGGTTCTGATACTTTGAATTAGAAGATCCAAGACGAACTTTATCTACCAGGAAGATGGACATTGTAACACCCCCGTTTTTGATATATGCAGCGGAATATAAGTTTGGGGTGTTACTTCAAGTATCACAGTCATGAGAATAGAAAATGACTAAAAAAAAAGACGTTTTAAATAAAATTGTTATCATTCATTATTTAAATCAGAGTACATAATATAGGTCCCAGAGGGAGGTTCGGAAATATGTTATAAAAGTTACATTATTTATTTGAATGATAACAAAATGGACACTCTTTTTATAAGAAGAAAGTCCACAGCCACTCCATGCCAAAGTCATGCTTCTAGTTACCTGAGATAAAACATGCTAAAAAGTCAACACAAAGGTTGAGTGAATCCATAGCGTTTAAAGTTATAATAAGTTTTGAACACAAGCTAAATAAAAGAAATCAGCTATATCATAATTCGGAATATTGCACTAAACCTCATGACACGCAATGCGTTGACAGTTTCCAGTCTCACTAACATAATAAAAATGAAAGTGGTTTGCCCCAAAGATTAGATTTCAAATATAATGCATCTGTCTAACCGGCTACCACAAAGATATCCATCCGATTAGTACAAATGGGTCGTCAGGCCAATAGATCTATTCACATATTCCCGCTCACCCAGCAGGTGACTAATGGTGCATGATATGAGGAACTTTTAAATATAATTATAAATAGGGAACAGTTAACTTAGTGCAATAACAATCAGGAAAATACTTGTGTTCGGTTTGGTAGCATGTATCTCCCCACAAGTTTAGAAAACATATAAAGAAAAGTGGGACTATGAACTCACCTGGACAGTCTGGAAGGAAAACAAAGTTAAATAAAGTTGATAAACGTCTCCGGCACGCAACCTGGTTCGTTATATCAAATTTCAGTAATCGTTTCTGATTATATATAAGTTTTATTATTCGTTCGTAACGTTTTCGGTTGTCGATTAAATGTTAATTTGGGACAACATGAAGTCTCTCCAAAAGTTATAAGTTTTAAATTTTTATGTTTTCGTTCCGTCTGTTCGTTAAATATATATTTCGTTCGTTTGTTATCGTATTTCGTTTATTAATCAAATCGAATTATATATATATTATAATAATAATAATAATAATAATAATAATAATAATAATAATAATAATAATAATAATAATAATAATAATAATAATAATAATAATAATTATTATTATAAAATGTTACGCTTACTCCCCTATAGTTTCACACTGAACTTTCGTAAAATGAAAGTTTTTACCCCTCAACTTTTATAAAATTGCAATTTTCACCCCTCAGCTTTGGTCAAATGACAGTTTCTACCCTATAGTTTCAAAAATAACACTTTTTACCCCTGAGTTACAAGTCGACAGCAGGTCAAGTCCAAGTTATAAATCTATTTAGAGTTTTGGCAAAAATTACCCTAGAGACTCCCAAGTCGTCACACCCGACGTCCTTATTTTATTAAAAAACGTTATATGTTACGAAAAAGGCGAAACTTTTTACGACTCTTTTATAAACTTTATTTTCAACTTATTAAGAGCTTTTTGACAGCTTATGGCCTGGTCATTCGAGCCTATGAAGCTCGAATGATTTATTTGTGGGGCGTTCGAGTGACAGAAATCAGGTAGAAAAGAAAAATGAATAACTTGATGAATACTCGATCTTTTTACTTCGTTCTTTTTCCTAAAATTAGACAGCTAGGTGATTTTTAACGTGACAAAAACCCAGAATTTTTAGAGTCAGTTAGTGGTCGAATTTTAGGTCCAAAGTGGGGTGATCTGCTATTTTTGCGACAGGAAGGAAGAAAAGAAAAACGAAATAGTTTTTGGTTTTTGAGCTTATGGATTAATATTTTTAGCATGTTTACAGTATGATTAACATATTTAAACTATTTTTAACATGTTTTATCAGTTCTTGATTTGTACAAAATAATAAGAGGGTGTTTGTTTGGTTCGATAGAAAGAAAAACAAAACAAAAATTAATAGTTTCTAGTTCTTGAGTTCCAATATCATTTTAGTATATGTAGTTATTATTATTTTAGCATTTCTAATCCATCCTTTAACATATTTCTAAGTTACTTGTTTTTTAGTGTATATATATATATATATATATATATATATATATATATATATATATATATATTAGGGTTTGTTGGGTTGTGTTCGACAAGAAAGAAAAAGAAAAGAAATATATAGTGCTTAGCCTAGATTTTTATTAGAGGTTCTTTAGTGATGTTATAAGAGTATTTAGAGTATATAAAAAGTAATGAAAAGGGTTGGGAATACTTACTTAGCTATATGATTCGAATAGGATTTATATATGGGGCGTATGGCTCGGTTTTGAAGAGCTAGAGGTTCTTTTCCTTCTTGGCTCTCTCAAGGTTCCTTCTTGGACTTATCTTAGGCTTATTTGATCAGTAATGAAGTGAGTAGAGACTGTGGTGGTGGTGTTCGAATGGTTTGAGGGAAAAATGGAAAGGTGGTGATCGAAATTTATAGGGAAAGAAAATTAGGGTTTCCTTAGATTTCTAGAGAGTCATGTGAAGTGTAGGGGAGACAAGGAGGTGTGTCCTCACCTCTTGGGTGCCACATGCAAGGAGGGGGAGGGAAAGTGATGTGGAGAGTCCCCTTCCATACAAATGTCCTACAATCTTTGACCTTCTTGAGAAGGAGTGATGTGGAGGGTTTTAGATATGACATGTATGCTACTTAGGGTTTGGAAAAAGAAAGGTGTAGTTAGTTTGGCGTTGGATTCGAACTAGACAATATGGAAATGAAAAGATGTGGTTCGAATAGAGCTTTAGGGTGTGGTACATAAGCTTTATCAAGTGGTACATTAGGGTTACGGATAGTAACTAGTTGGTTTTAGGGTTTAGTTTAAGTATTATTAGTTAGGAACTATTTTTAGGATGTATATTTATATATTTATGTATATCGATTTACATGGAATGGAGAAGAAAATTATGGTGTGCTATAATGGGTTGTACTATAAGCTTAATAGGGTTGTACTAGGGTTTAGAAAATAAGAAAAATATATTTTTAATATTTCCTTAAGTCATATAAATTTTATGTAATTTTTATTATGTTTTTGAAGTATTTAAATCAGATTTTAAGGTTTTGTGCATTGGAAGGTTGTACAATGGGTTTAGGGGCTTGTACAATTAACTAGTAAATCTAATAAATTTTATTTTAAAATTAATGCATGAGTTTGTTGTACATTATGCTTTAAAATAATTATTTTTAAGGTTTATATAGTATTTTTATTAATATTTAGGTTTTATGCTTAAATGACTTGTACTTTGGTTTAAAGGACTTGTACATATATATTTTATAAAAATATTATTTAGGGTTTGTGATTTTATTACATAAAATCATAGTTTTGTGAAATTAGGGTTTTTATCGGGAGTTATAGTGGAATTAGGGTTTCTGTGCTTTAGTAACTTGTACATTACTTAAATAAATTGTATTTTAGTATTTCTAGGGTTTTGTTATTATTTTTTTTACATGTTGTTATGATAGCTTAAGGTTTCATAAAAACTCTTATTAGATAAGAAACGTCCAGTTTAAACGTACGTTAACGAATTAACGTAAAGTGATAAATGGGGCATCATAAAGTTTTAGACCAAAAATGTTTATATTAGATAAATTAAGGTTGGGTTGCGTGCGAGCACGTTTATCGAGGATGTGAGCTACGTCACATTAGATAATAATTATGATCAGATAATAAATAAATAAATAAAAATATACGTAGAAAAAGGATAAGTACTCTTTAAATTATGAAAATAGTTTAACACATAGTGGAATTCTTATAGTGGTTACAGACATGGAGA
The DNA here is from genome assembly GCA_021014915.2 of Artemisia tridentata subsp. tridentata. Classification (NCBI taxonomy): domain Eukaryota; kingdom Viridiplantae; phylum Streptophyta; class Magnoliopsida; order Asterales; family Asteraceae; genus Artemisia; species Artemisia tridentata. Next base: position 111,770,714 of record CP139509.1, on the reverse strand, counting down.
CAACAACCCAAACCAATGTTGCTGCAAAATTGCCAATTCTCAAACCTAATGAATTCGATATGTGGAGGCTGAGAATAGAGCAATTCTTCCAGGTGCAAGACTATGCACTCTGGGAAATCATAGAATATGGAAACACATTCAAGCCTACAACCACTACAACTGTAGTTGAAGGTAGGACTGAAACAAAAGTGTAGACAAAGCCTATGACTACTGAAGAGAAGGCCCAGCACAAGAATGATGTTAAGGCTAGAAACATGCTGCTTATGACCATTCCTAATGATCAGTTATTGAACTTCAGTAAGTTCAAGTGTGCCAAGACATTGTTTGAAGCTATTGTTGCTAGATATGGTGGGAATGAAGCCACCGAGAAAACTCAGAAGACATTACTCAAGCAACAATTTGAGAACTTATCAGCTACAAGCAATGAATCACTAGATCATATGTTCAACAGGTTACATAAACTAGTGAGTCAGCTTGCTATTCTTGGTATTGAGATACCTCAGGAAGATCTCAACTCCAAATTTCTGAGGAGTCTACCATCTGAATGGGCTATGCATGTGGTTGTATGGAAAAATAAGCCTGATATAGATTCCATGAGCTTAATGGATCTATATAGCAACTTCAAAATAGTGGAGCAAGATGTGAAGAAGGTTGCTGGAACAAGTTCAAGCTCAGGGAATTTGGCCTTTGTATCAACTCCTAGTACCTCAAGTTCAGAGGAAGAAGTTCAAGTTGCTGGAGCAGTTGGTACTGCTAGTTCAAATATTGGTACTGCTAGTACTTCAAGCAGTACTAATGGACTTTTGGATGAGAATACTTATTGTGCTTTTCTGACTACTCAGCACAATGGAAGTATGTTGACTCATGGAGACCTTCAAGAGATTGATGAAGATGATCTTGAAGAGATGGACATCAAGTGGCAGCTCTCTCTTCTTAGCATGAGGGCTAAGAGATTCTTGAAGAAGAGTGGCAAGAAGATAATCATTAACAGCAATGATGTTGCTGGATATGACAAGTCAAAAGTTGAGTGCTATAATTGCCATAAGAAGGGTCATTATTCATGAGAATGCAGAATGTCAAGACAACAAGATGGCAAGAACAAAGGCTTTGGAAGCAAGACCAGAGTTGTGGAAGTTACAGACTCAAGCTCAAAAGCAATGGTTGCCATTGATGGCTTAGGATTTGACTAGAGCTACATTGCATAGGAGGAAGCAGAAGCATCTACAGAGATGGCTCTCATGGCATTTTCAGATTCTGAGGTACAAGTTTCTAAGTGTTCTAAATCTTGTGATGCATTAAAAGATCTAGAAACTCTTAAGAAAAGATATGAAGAACAAAGAATAGAGCTAACCCAGACTATTTTTAATTTAGCAAATCATAAAAGGGCTTTAGCTGTGTTAGAAGAACAAATTGTTCATTATAAAGGCAATGAGTCTAAGTTTGCTGATGATATGATTATACTTAAGAGAGACTTAATGTTTAGAGATAATGAAATTAGTGTGTTAAAACATGAGTTGGAAAAGTTGAAACAGGCTAAAGAAAACATTCAAATGAGTGTAGACACATTAGAGTATGCATCTAAGGGTGTCAGTAAGATAATTGAATGTCAAATCCTCAACAAAGCTAAGTCAGGCCTAGGGTATAAGTCAGTTCCACCTCCTTATAGAGGAATTCCCACACCCCCAGGCATTGACCTAAAGCACACAGGTTTAGAGGAATTTCAACTACCCAAAATGGAATATGGTCCAAAACCTAAGGAGAATGTGGTAGTAGATAAGCCTGTAGAAGTAAGTTTTGAGAGTGCAAGTGATAAATCACTCTCTGAGGACAAAGTATCCTCTGATAGGTCCTCAAGTAGGGAATCAGATGCTCCAACCATAGAGGATTGGACTTCTGATGATGATGAAAGTGATCAGGTTAAGGCTAAACCTGATAATGCTAAGATAGAAGGAACAAGGGTTCCTAAGGTGGTCAAAACTGATACTGTTAGGCCTAAAACCAATGCTAAACCATTTAGACCAACAGTTAGGTATGCTGAAATGTATTGAACCACAAACAAGCCCAGAGGTAACCAAAGGAATTGGAACAAACTCAAGTCTCACCAATTAGGTGATGATTTTGTTTGCTATAGGAAAGCTTGTTTTACATGTGGTAGCTTTGACCATATTGCTGCTTATTGCAACAATAGCGTAACTAGGTGTTCAAGTCCTAGGGTGAACTCAGTAAAACCTCCCATTCACCCTACAAATGCTAGAATGATACCTAGATCAGTTCTTTTAAGGTCTGGACCAAGAGCAGTTCATACTGCTAGAACATAAATTCATACTGCTAGGCCATTTAGACCTGTTTACCCTAGACCAACAGTTCAACGTGCAAAAACAACTTTTAAATCTGCACTAACAACTGTTAAGAGGCCCTTTACTAACAAAGCAGTGTTAAACAAACAAGTTTGGAAACCAAGAGTACAAACCACAAAGCCAGCAGTTCATACTGCTAGCCCAATAGTTAGTACTGGTCATTTTAATCATACTGCTAAGGGAAATATGGGCAATGGTGTTAATGCATCAGCATCATGGGTTTGGAGACCTATCAAACCTAATGGTACTTCAATTGTTTTAAAGAGAATGAATTATGTTGATGCTAAAGGCAAGCCTAAGTCTGTGATGGCTTGGGTTCCACAAGGAAATTAATTCCTTGTTTGGGTGCAATGTTGGTCATATGCTTATATTGTTGTGAGACAAGTGCTTTGCACCTTGTTTCCTTGTTTTTGGACTAACAATTGCAGGAATGGATGATGAGCACAAAGGAATTACAAGTGCTTTATGTTTTGGACTGAATGGTGATTTGGAGTTTAGTGTGTGAACTGTGCACACAACAAATGGTTATTGGTTCACCATGTCTAACCTACATAAGAGCCAACTAGTCCAGAGCAAACGGTTTCTGGTAAAGACTAATCAAATCCGTTTATGGTTGACAATTTACCAAAAATTGTATGGTTATCAACTCACCATATCTAACTATGAAGAGTTGGCTAGTCCAAAGCAAACGACTATTGGTAAAGACATATCAAATCCGTTGATAGCTGATAGTTTGCTAAAAACTATATGTGTGTTAAAATGTTTCAAATTCATATAAGTTAATACTGTTCTTTGAAATTTTTTGATAATGGTTTGTATTGCTAGTGCAAGTTTGTACTGCTCAACTAGCCGTTGGTATTGTTGTGTCAGTAATTAATTTTGGTGAAAAAAACTAGCCGTTGGAAGTTTGTTGTGATTTTTACTGATTAAATTATGGTTTTTAAGGGATCCTCTTCTAGATATTTTAACTTTTATTCTATTATAATCTTATCCTAAAATAAAAGTTAACTTATTCTTTAAGTCGGTCAAATACAAACCCTAATTCTCTCAATAATATCTCATCTCACTTTCATCTTCTACTTTCTAACCTAAATTTTCACTATTCACCACAGTCAAATCAAATTTTGTAACACCCCCGTTTTCAGTATTCGCAGCGGAAATATAAGTTGGGGTGCTACTAAACAGTTCACAGTCATGATAATAGAAAACGACTCGAAAGTGAGACGTTTTAGATAAAATTGTTATCATTCATTTATATCAGAGTTACAATATGCAGGTCCCAATAGGAGGTTCCAAAATACATTAATAAAAGTATATTATTGTTTTGAATGATAACATAGTCCATAGCCAATCCCGTGCCAATCCGTGCTTCCAATAACCTGAGAATACATGCTAAAACATCAACACAAAGGTTGAGTGAATTCATAAAGTTTCGTAAATGAAAATGTTTCATTTATTCAGAAATATGTTGGTTCCAGTTATTCAGAAATAAGCCAGTTTCTGTTGTCAAAAATACGCTGTTCAATGGTTCAGAAATAAGTTTGTCCAGTTATTCAGAAATATGTTGTTCAGTTCAGTTGGAAATCATTTAAACACAAGATTAAATATAATAATTGCCACACACACAATCATTATTAGGGAAAGATGTATTTTATTGCACTAAGTCTCATGAATCGCAAAACATTAACAGAACATCAACAGTCATGAGCTAATGATGTAATAATTACCCCATAATTAAATGTAGGTAACCTTGCCCCCGGGTAGGAGATAGTCATATCTCTTTATTCATCTCAAATATAATGCTTTGGGTTACGTTACGGTAACGCAAAGGGGTTGTCAGCCCAATAGATCTATCCACAATATTCGCGCTCACCCTGGTTTGCGGGTGATTAGAGGTTCATGATGGGAGGACTTATATTTCAGGTTAACTTAGCTTAAGGCAATAAAATAAGAATAACGTTGGGATAATACTTGTGTTTAATACGGGAAAAAGTCCATTTAGTGATTCATAAATCATATAAAGCAAACAATGTTTGTAAATGTTATGAGCATGTATCTCCCCCAAAAATAATTCAAAAACATGTAAAAGTAGGGGTTATGAACTCACCTGAGCAGTCTGGATGGAAAACAAATGAAAGAAAGTTGATAAACGTCTCCGGACAAGTGACCTGGGTTGTTATGCCAATATTTAGTAATCATTTCTGATGATTATATGTTTATTTTGTTTCGTTCTACAATACTTTGGTTAATGGTTAAATGCTTAATTGAGCCAATATGTAGTTTCAAAAGTAAGATTTTATCTTATCTTTTATCTGTAAGTTTCGGTTTGGTTTGTTTGTTAATGTGATCTTTCGTTCCTTTGTTAATTCGTTAACTATAACTTTCATTCATTTGTCGGTCAAGAAAATAAACGTATCACGTTAATATTAGTTCGGAAAATAAAGATAAAAGTGATAAAAATATTAGTTAGGAAAAGTTACGTTTTAATCCCTAAGGTTTGATCAAATGACAGTTCACACCCTGGACTTTTGGAAAATGACAGTTTCTACCCTCAAGTTTCAGAAATAACAATTTCTACCCTGTTCATTTAATATTGCCAAAAATAACCCTTGATTATAATTCTTTACAAAATTAGCCTATTAAACTCTTATTAATTAAAATTTGAAAATCATGGCTTGGCTAGAGTTTTGGACATCGATATCTTAACGAATACTAAATGATTTTTCGTGTTCTCAGTTTCTATAAAAAGACAGCTAGGTCGACTTTGGACATGTAAATTTTCATATTTTATAGAAATCATTTGATACTCAAAATAATTTACTAAAGTCGACTAGGTAATAGGTTTTTACAAAAATTTGGGAAATATGTTTTTAAACTAGCGATAGACCAAACTTTGGACTCGAATATCTTTTAAACCACTCGATGGTTTTAAGTGATTTTTCTTTCTAAAATATGTTTGCTGGCTCAACTTTAACACTCCAGAAATTTAGAATTATTAGAAAGCTTATAAGGGTCGAAAACTAGGTTGAAACCTGGTAAGTTGGTTGACTTAAAATTGAAAAATAATAACTGGTAAAATACTTTCTAACTTTAGCGATATGGGGCAAAACTCAAGACTCGATATCTTCTAGCTAGTTTAATCTTTTTATCCGATTTCTTTTTCTAAATTTAATTTACTGGGTGAACTATACATGAGCCAAAAACCAAATTTTATAAAGACCTCTAGGTGGTCGATTCACAGGTCAGAAGTTGGGTAACTAGTCGAGTAAAATAGAAAATTAGTTAAATTGAAAATCCAACTTCTCATTTTAGCGACTTAAACAGATTTTTGAAATTCGATATCTCAATGGATACTTGATCATTTTTAATGATTTTTGTTCCCAAATTTTATTTGTTGGGTAGACTTAATATATACCAAAAATTATAAACTATGGTGGTCATTTAGGGGTTGGTCTTCAAGTCACAAGTTGGCCTTATGGAGTGGTTTCCCACTCGATACAAACACAGAAGCATAACCCGATTAGGTTTTAGGGTTTTTAAACATCAGTAACCGACTTTTTACATAAGATATGATATAATTAAATATGTTTTAACATATTTCATACGTTCTCAATTTGTTTAGACAAATATTCGAATATAAAGGGTGCGTTAGGGTTCTGTTCGAACAGACATGAAACAAAGAACAAAATTTGTTTGGTTTTTGTTTATCTTTATTATTAGTGATCATGTGTAATTATTTTTAAGAGTTTATCTCGATTTGTTTATCTAGGGTTAAGAACTTACTTAGGGTTGTTAGTCGAATAGGGTTTTGTGAGATGAAATGGAATTGTTAATTTTACCCGACAGATTTCCTCCTCATCTCCTGGACTTCCTGAGTTTGTCTTGAGATTGTTTTAGGGCTGTGATTAGGACAGGAATGGGTTGGGATTATTTTAGTATTTGGTTCGATTGGGTGTGTAATGAGAAGGAGGATTGTGTTGCTATTTATAGAGAAGGGTGTTTAGGGCTTTCTAGGGTTTATGAGAAGAGATAAGGGGACATGTTTCTGAGACAAGGGATGACAGAAACTATAGGATACGCCACTTGGATAAAAGGAGGAGGGAGATGGTAAAGAGATGATGTGGCCGGTTTTTATTCAAGAGTTTAAGCTACCAATGGGAGGGTTTTTGATGGAGAAGGTGTACATGTGGAGGGCTTGTTAGAAATGAATAGAGGAGTGTGTTCATGGCCAAGTTCATTGTATCATTTAAGATGTAACTTAACTTTGTTTTTAGGTTGTAATCGAACCAGAACTTTTAGAGGGGAGGGATGAATGGCTTTGGGGTATTGTACAATGGACTTTGTAAGTAGTATTCTAGGGTTTAAGAATTAGTTAGTCTTAGTTCAAGTCTTTAGTTGATTATAGAAAAATATTTAGAATTGTTTATATTTCATGTAAACCGAATTTTTAGTGAAATAGAAAATAAATTGGATTAGGCTTAGGAGAGTTGTAATATATGCTAAATAGGGTTGTACAATAATTTAGAATTTAAGAAAAATATAGTTTTAATAGTTTACTAGTTTATAAAATTTATTTGTTAAGTTTTATTAAGTTAAAAGGTAATTAAATGGAATTTATAGTTTTTGTGCATTAGGCACTTGTACTTTGAGCTAAAAGACTTGTAAAAATATTTAAGGAGTTTAGGAAAAATAATTTTTAAGAGTTATGCATGTATAGTTTGTACTTTATGCTTTAAAAATAATTATAAATGGGATTTTAATAAAGATTTTGTAAATAAATGATTTTATGCATAAATGACTTGTACTCTAGCTTAAATAACTTGTAAACTTAATATTTTGTAAAAATATTGTATAAATAAATTAGGGTTTGTGAAATGAATACATAAAATCGTGATTTCATGAAATTAGGGTTTTACCGGGAGCTGATATGGAATTAGGGTTTCTAGTGCTTTAGTAACTTGTACCTTAACTCAGATACATTGTATTTTTATGTTCTGAGGTTTAGTTAATCATATTTGGTGTTGTGATGAATTTTAGGGTTTTCTAGAAACTCTATTCAGATAATGAATGTTTTGTTTGTACTTTTGTTAAGGATTTATCGTAAAGTGGTAAATGGTATATTGTAATGTTTTCATATAGATATGTTTATGAAATAAAAATTAGGTTTGTTAGGCAGGTATTGTGGGAGCACGTTTATCAATGATGTGATCTACGTCACATAAGATGAGAGATACATTCAAATAAGTAAAAAAAAAAAAATTACCCGTGGAAAAAGGATAATAATTTTGTAAAGTAATTAGGAAATTTTACGAGTGGTTGCAAATTTTTACTGAGAATATTATGGCTAATTTGGAATTTATCAAGACGCACAATCAGGTTGCTTATTTGGAGAAAACAGAGGAAGGGGATGGACCAAAATTTTATGAGATTGTGGACTTCTTGAACCCGTCTCATATTAGGTATGCTTTAACAGTTTCCCCTACTCTTATTGTCTCTTATATCACATAGTTTTGGCAAACCACCATTGTCAAAATTAGTAAAGAGGAAGACATAGAAATTCACTCCAAAGTGGATGGCATATCTTTTGTTGTTACTGAATCTACACTTAGGAGACATCTTAAGTTGCAAGATTCAGATGGTATCAACAATATGTTAAACACTGAAATTTGGCAAGAAATTGCTAGAATGGGGTATGATACATCCAATCAAAAACTCACTTTTCAAAAGGGATGTTTCTCTCCACAATGGAGATTTCTAATACATACTCTCTTACATTGTTTAAGTCCCAAAAGAACATCATGGGATCAATTCAGTAGCAATATTGCTATTGCCCTCATATGTCTGTCAACAAACAAGGTTTTCAATTTTTCAAAATTTATATTTGAGAGTATGGTTGCAAATGTGAAAAGTAAAACAAAATTTCTTATGTATCCAAGGTTTGTTCAAAGCTTTTTGAATAAGAAAAAGAATTTACTTAGACAACATAAAGAAATTTTTCCTACTCCTAGCCTACAATCAAAAGTTTTTCAAAATATGGCTATGGCTAGTAGATTGTTTAATGGGGGGAGAAATACCTCTATTTCCATAGATGATTCAAGTTGATCAGGGTGAAGGGTCAGTAAACCCAACTGATCCCCAACCAACAACCATTCCAGTTCCAGAAATAACCCAACCACCCCCAATTATCACAACCTATAGGAGAAGGTCTACACCTAGTCTAACTAGAGTGGAAACTAGATCCTTGACCAATGACTCACCTCTCATAGCAGGTAACACAGCTAGAAGTGATGAGGGCAGAGATAAACTAAATGAATTGACGAATCTTTGTACAAAATTGTCTGCGAAAGTGGAAACTTTAGAGAATGATCTGAAAAATCACAAGAACAAATTTGCCAAGGTGTATACTAAATTGACTCTCAGGGTAAAGAAGTTGAAAGATCAGCTAAAGAGGAAAAGATCAAGAGTGGTGATAGATGATGATTCTTCATATAGTGTCTCAGATGATTCAGATGATGATGATGGTGATTCTCTCAAACAGTGGAGGAAATCAAGAAAGTTTGGAACTCAGGGGAGGAACACAGAATTTGAAGAAGGTACTAGTGGGCATTTGGATGAAGAACAAGGTACTGATGGTGGTAATGATACAGATATGGATAAACAAGATCAAAATCAAGATACTGCTCAAAATGTTGAAGAAGCAGTACAAACTGCTGATGTTGAAGAACAAGCAGTACAAACTGCAGAGACAGAACAAGAAGCAGTACAAACTACTAAAGACAAGGGCAAAGGGATTTTGATTGAAGAAGAAGAGCCTCATCAGAAGAAAATTGTTAAGCTAATAACTCAGATGCAAATAGATCATGATGCTGAAGTGGCAAAGAAAATTCAAATGGATGAAGAAGCAAAAGAACAGATGCAAATTGATCTTGATGCAGAGTTAGCAAAGAAGATGTCTGAAGCATAAGTGATTAATTTTATGGAAGAAAGAAGGTTAGAAAAGATAGCTTCAGATGAGCAGATTACTCAAGAAACCTTTGATGAACAACTTCAATACTTATTAGACTCAGATCCAATTGTGAGAGCACAAGGAGTGCAGCTTCTTAAAGATCAGAGTTTAAGTGAAGAAGAAAAGTCTGCAAAGCTCACTGAATTCATTTTGAAGAAGAATAAAGAAGTTGCTTGGAGCAATCTTATGCAGAAGATCAGAGAAAGACAAAGTAGAGGTTACAAAAAGAAGATGCCTACTTATAAAGAGCAGATCAGCTTCATGAAGAGTTATTTGAAAAATCAAGCATTATGGAAGCAGAGCTACTTTAAAGGAAGATCTGATGCTGAAATTGAACAAGCTTACTATTCAGCTTATGCAAGACTCAACAAGCCAATTTCAAAGGATTTCACAATTGATACAAGGCATGGTAAAGGAAAGAAAAGGGAAGCAGAGATGTTAGAATCTGATACTGCAAAGCAACAAAAGACTGAACCTAAGGGATTAACTGATGAGCAAATCAAGAGTATGATTGTGGTAGTTCCTGAATCCACAAACATCAGTCCAATACAAACAAAACACCCTATTGTAGATTGGGAAGTATTCACAGAAGGTAGAATGAAAGGGTGGAAGATCATGAAAACTGGTGGAATATCTGAGAGATACAGATTATTTGAAGATTTGCTTAAGGGTTTTGATAGGGAAGATCTTAATCAGTTATGGAACTTAGTACAAGACAAGTTCAAAGTTGCAGATCCTAGTGAAGATAAAGATAAAGAACTATGGGTACAGCTGAAGAGGATTTATGAACCAGATGGTGGAGAAGCTATATGGAGATTTCAAGCAGTGATCAAGGATGTCTCATGGAAGCTTTTTGACACATGTGGTGTACACAGAATTTCTACCAAGGATGGGATAGAAATATATATGTTGGTTGAGAAAGACTATCCTCTGAGAACAGCCGTATTAGTTACTTTAGTGCATTTAAAATTGGAGGTTAAAGCAGATTCAGACATGGCTGATATGTTAATCAGAAGAATTTGTGATATTGCTGAACAGAGGAAAGCCCAGACAAAGAGAATTACTTGATGATGTTTGAAAGAATCCCCACATCATGGAGATGAAGTTTAATTCGGAAGAAACTTAGTGATTTGGAAAGAAATCATAAGTTTAAGGGAGGATTGTTAGGAATTAAACCTAACAGTTAGTACTGGTGGTTATAAGTTAGTACTGATGAAGAATTACTGAAGACAACACTGACAGTACTAAGTCAGTTAGTACTCCTCACACAAGAAGTTAGTACTGCTTATATTTTTGTAAACGTGTAATAGATAATTATAGAAAGGATTTTGTAGATATCCTTATTAATATAGATTATAGTTATCTTGTACAGGAATCCTTGGTGTATAAAAGGATTGCCTAGGTTAAAGTTTAAGTACGACTCATTCATAGAGATTCAAGGTTGTAAACCCTAGTGATAGAAGATCACTCGTATTATTGAGATAATAATATTGAATCGTTTTGGTTATACTTGATTGTCTTTATTGTTCATATACACAAACTCAAACACTGTTCCATTCATACAAACAAATCTTCTAAGTGTTAGCTAGTAAATTCCGCGTGCTAGTTAATATTACTCAAAGTATCTATCTAACACAAGGCGTGTGTTTAGATCCGGTCAATGTTTGATACTTCATTCGAAGGAAGTTGTTTAGGACCAAGAGTTGTTTGGTAAGCTCTAGGTGTTATTGAGGACGAAGACTTATTATTGGGTCGATTGTTGACAGGAGGTGCGTTTAACTTCTGCCTGTCAACTTCTTTTTTTGTTTACAGTTTTTCATTGCAGCCACATTACTTTGGTTGTTTTATGTATACCTACAACTCTTTATATATGACAGTTAAAGTTTTCACCGACTAATAACTCCTTTTATTATTTTTGCTTCTCCATTGCAGTATTATATACCGTTGAGTTTCAAAAGCGTGGCATCCCACATTGTCACACACTGCTCTGGATCCATTCTTCAAACAACATACAAGAGCCTAAAGATGTAGATAAGTATATTTCAGCAGAATTGCTCGACCCTGTCGTTGATCCGCATGGATACAAAAGTCGTTTCAGAAATGATGGTTTACTGTCTGTGTGGGTCAGCAAATATTAACGCACCGTGTATGAAATGTGATCCCTGCACCAAGAAGAAAGCAACCCAATAAAACCAAAAGATCCAAAAAAAGTGATAGCGTGAAAAGACCACTATTTGCAGAACAAGAAACAAAGCCTACATCAAATGTATACGCAGAAGTACCTTATTCTCAGGAACTTCAAAAGGAAAATAGAGCCAAATACCTTTCTTTGATGAACTACATTTAAGGCCACCCTTTTGTAAAATGTGTCCAGACAAAGTTATAACTTATAAGTATGTAAACCTATGTAATAGTTGTAATCTAGAACAAGTATCTAAGACTCTTTGCGCTGATGTGATAGCAACAACGAAAAGTTAACAATGCTGTAAATGTATCTAGTATCCTCACAGTGCCTTAAAAACAACGGCACAAATTTTGGAATGATGTAACTGCAAATCTTGCAGGACTAGAATGTATGATATAAATCTAAAGACTTTTTAGGTTTGTGAAACTTAGATTGCTCCTAAGTTTCATAGCATTTTTAATTTTTGCCATGGTGAAATGTAACCACGCTAGCCATATCGAATTTTGCACGCTAGATACTTGCAAACATACCCATGGCTTACAACGTTGTCTGCATTCCAGAATAGGAGATTCAAGCTAGCTAACCCATTACAAAGAAAAAAATTTTACAAGTTAATCAACCCACCCTGTTTGTCGCAATGTCTTTCCATATAAGTAAACAATATATTTTCTGCCAAAACTAATTGCTACATTGGACCAGGTTTACCCTGTTCCCACCCAAAATGATCTACAAATATGGAACCGACACTAAAAACACACCAAGGCTAAAACATCATTTTCAGTGTAGATGAATCGCCAAGGCGCAATGCCATAGCTACTACATACCACCTACGTCTATAGCTACATCCAAAATTAGGGTTGGCCTGTTCAGACCCCATAACTACAACCACATTTGTAGTGTGGATGGTTCATCAAGACACAATGCAATAAATACTACAACCCAACTTAGGTTTGCTCTAATAAGACCAAGTATTTTTAGAATGACAATTTCTGCACATGCTTAGTCTCAGATCTCTCAATATGCAAGCAGCACTCAAAACCTTTTTTGGCTGCAACAACAATTTTGAGTATGGCAGCCACGCCAACTGATAGTGCCTTTGCCACCACATACAACAACTACTACAACCACATGCCAACTTATGTTTACTCTGCTCACACATTGAACGACCAAACCTCTTCACCACATAAATTCAATGACATTGATAAGGTTACAAACATCTTCACCACACAATTCAGTGACATCTTATTGCTGAAACTACTTATACAATTATTAGAACTATAAAAAAATTAACAACAGAACAATGCAACCAATAACATAATAACTAATACTTTCATTAATACCATTATGAAAATATATCCATTCCATACCTGATAGAAGGTCCATACACCCAAAATACATACAATTCAACACTGAGACAACCCAAATACACCAACAAGTAAACTACTTAAACACATACCCATCACCCAGAACCTAAACTTGCCTTCCATAAGATTTTTAACCCAAAAACTAGCACAAAAGACGATTTACCTTCAAAAGATGAATATTTACAAAAGCCCCAAACATTAAGAAACTTATTTATACTGCCTAAGCCTCTTCATGATCCTTGACTTGTCAGCGGCACGGCGCACACTTGCCTGGCGCCTTTGAATCAAGAAGGCAATTTCCTCCAGAACCTCCTGCTCCGCTAACCTAAGACGGTCCAAAGGTTCATTCACCACACCATGGTACCCAAATTGTTCAAGCTCCAGTATGATAGCATGCATGTGCTCAACACAAACCTCTATTTCCTCGATCATCTTCCCATAATCTTTCTCATCACCTCTGTTACCCTCTCTCTCTAGCAAATAGAGCATGGAGCACCTTATCGATACACCTGGAACCACTCTGTTGTGCGATTTGATGGTAAATTGGTAACCTAGACGCCATGGATTTAGAAACAAGAAGAGTATTGAAGAAGAGTGATTATTTTATAACTGAGGATTAGTAATGAAGCGCTCTTAAATACCCAACAAAAAAAATCTACACAAACCAAATTGGAACAGTGCGTAGTTGAGTTACACTTCCCATGCAAATAAAATAAAATAAAATAAATAAATAATAATAATAATAAATAATAATAAAAATCCCACCTATAGAAATATCAAAATAATCTACTTAGATTCGTGTCAATTATAGTTCAAGGAAAACACACAAAGAAATATGTGTTAACTCGAGTCGTTTGTCCCGACGAAGATCGAATGGAATTTGTGTTCCCGGAACGTGATTCGTGTAGTGAATGTGAATAAAAGAAATTTTGGTGATTCTATACTACGAACAATAAAATAAAAGTAAACAACTATTTAAACAATTAAACTAAGCATATGACCTTAAAAACGAAAATTTGAATTTAAAAATGTTACGCGACGATTTATAAAACGTAAATAAAAGTGAAATTCTAAAATTTAAATCCTAAAAATATGAAAATAATTTTCCTATATTAAATTCGATAAAAGAAAATTTTTTGGAAAAAGAAAAATATTTTTTTGACTTTTTAAGAATTTATTAAAAACTAATTAAAACAATTTAAATGTTTTAAAAATAGTAAAACACTTTAGAAAAATCTGAAAATTTTTGGGTAAATCTAAAATTAAATTTCTAAGCTAGGAAAAATAAATTCAAAAGCTAACTAGGCCTAAATAAGCTAAACAGTGCAACAAGCTAATAGGCTATAAGCTAAAAATGATCAAAAGCTAGCCCAAAAATTATCAAGAGTTCAAAACTGGTAAAACACACTAGTAGAAGCTTAAAACAACTAAAATTGACAACACAAGCTCAAGATATAGACCAAAAGCTGCTGTTGCAGCTTGGTTCTTTGGACAGTATATAAGGGCTGCACAGCCTATTTTGAGCAGCTGTAACAGCTAGCCAAAAGCTCTAAACTAAAACCTAATGGGGGCAAAAGCTAGCCTACACTACTAGCTACCTAGAAAATAAAAAGCTCCAAAAAATTAAGCTCAATGGCTACTCTATTTAAGCCCTAGAACAGCAGCTAAAAACCATAATGGCTGCTGCAAGGGTGCAGGCCAAATTAGATTCAAAATGAGCTAATTGTGCAGACTTAAAATAAGCCACAAGATAAGCTACAAACCACAATACCAGATATTGAGCTTAATGCCTACTACCTAAGCTATGTAAATACCCAAAACCAAGGGCTGAGCTAATCTGGTTAAGCCAGAATTACCCTGAGATCAGCAACTCAAAAATCAATGGTCTGCATTTGTTGTTCTGTATTAGGTGAAATGGGAAATGGGAGCAAAACCTGTGCAAAACTACTCTAAACCAATTTAGCTTCAATAATCTAACTCTAGTGCTTAAGAGTGAACAAAAAATGCAAAATAAAAGTACTGAATAAGCTCAGCTTATGCTGAGCTTATTGAAGGCAGTTAAGAACTTATAACGGCACTAATCCTCATAAACCTTCAAAAACCTTAAACCACTCCTAGTCACAGCTGAATTACTACAAAATGATCTAATCTGAATCTCAACCAAATGCCATGTAATAGTAACACAGCCTATTCTACTAAACTGATTTAACCAAACAATCGTTTAATAAACTGATTTTGCAATAAAAGTGAAATGCCCTTTTTGAAACTGAAAAACAGAATTTAAATTAACAATAGACTAATTTTACTCTGAAAACAATTTTCCACAAACAAATAAGCTGAAAATCTTAAATAAGCTGAGTTTGACTTTTTTCTTTTGACTTAAAGTACTTAAGACAGAAATAAGGGACAAATTAACACTAATCACATCCTTAATATAACATTTAAAAATAATCTCAAAGATAAGCAAAAAGATCAAAATAAGCTCTTGTATGAAGAAATAAGCTGATGAAAAGGAAATTTGACCGAACTTTGACTTTCATTAAACTTAAAAAACTGAGTACAAGAGTTACTGTAAATGAAAATTACAAACTGAATCAAAAATTTACACTACAAAAACAGTAAATAACAAAAAATTAAAGTTGGTAACAATTTTCTAAAAACGTAAAAATTGGACACTTGACTGGAAGGAGGAGGGGGCTATTTATAGCCATTCTCAGAACCTTCTGGGAATCCATGCTGGCAATCCGTGGCATCCTCAGCTGCTAACCACCCTTGGATCGTTTCTTTCTTCCCACGCTTCATTCTTGGCCCTTAGATCAAAATAGTGACGCGGCTCGTCCAATAAGCATCTCCCACGTGTCCCCTGAGCTGTCAGGAGCTTCCAGAAACTCAATGATTAGGTAATTATTTTGAGTACGAGGTAAATTAGATGTGGTGATTTTTTAGGGTTCGTGGTAAAAGGAAAAGGGGATATTTTTGGGCGGGCGTGTGAGGTGTGAGAGGGAGAGTGTGTTTGACTGAGTTTATTTTATCTTTTGGATCGGGTTTTTAGTGTTGGACCGGGTATGGGATAATTGGGGTGGATTGGGCTTAGGCGAAGGATTTTAAGGTTGGGCTTGTGGGTTTGTTTAATGGTGGGTTCGGTAGTATTTTAAAAGGAGGTGGGTTTGGGTTTATTTTAATCCGGATTGTGTAAGTGTGTAAGATTTAAGGGTTTTAAGAATTTGGATTTCAAGGGACTATTTATGTATTTTGCTGAAAGTTAAGGGACTGATCATGCCTTTCTTCAAAACTAAATCCAAGGGCTGAATTTGACGATCTTTGATACTTGGAGGACCACGGTTGACTTTTTGACCATAATTTCTTCCCCGGCATCGGCTAAAAATAATTCTTCCATATCTCGTGCTCGTTTTCTTGTTTTCTTTGCTTGATTTTGTCCTTTTCTTCGATATCCGTGCCTGCATATGTAATAACACAAAAACACAATATATTTGGCATTTTGGTCGGGTTTTTGGTCTTTTTGGTCCGGTTTTGGTCGAGAAATGGTATGTGTTTAAGCACATACCAAAATTCCCCCAGACTAAGCTATTGCAATGTCCTCATGCAATGTTATAAAAACACGTTTTTGAAACCGAAAATTTCCAATCTCTTTTTACTAACTTTGAGAAGTAGCAAAATTTTCAAAAGAGATCAAGAAATCTTAAATTCTAAAAACTCCCCATTTTTCCTTTTATTCTATTTTTGTAATTTTCTAATTATTCATACGACGGCTTTTGTTGACAATCATTATCTCACGATAACTTTTAGGGTCTTCGAGTAGGAAACACGACACAAGAGGAAGTGACCATACGGATAAAATTCGTCGTCCCTGATTTTTCACGAGTCCCCAAACTAAGCTTTAAACGAAATCATTGCTATTTACAAGTTAGATTGCCAACACTACTCAGAAAGCTAATTGTGGACTTCTTGTTCCCAAATTCCTAATTTCCTCTATTTATTTTATTTTTGGTGAGAAATGAATTTCTTCAAATTCTCATTTCGATAATTTTTAGCCGATAAAGATACCTTAGTTTAGACGCTAAGTAGTTTCCAAATCTTCCCTTAAAAACCGTTGCATACAAAAATGAGGTCCACATCAAGGTCTCTGATTTAACACGATTTTGAGGATATCCCTTTTATTTGCGACCGAAACAACTCATCTACGAGTCCAGAGACGGAAGCCTTTATTAGGACACCCCCGGAGTCGAAGTTTGGCATTTTTAACATTATTAAGCACATATTATTATTGATCCTTGGCCCTTTATAACAATCACAACATCGGCTGCGAACCGGCAAGATGTGATAGTCTATTATGACCTTGGAATCTTTCCTCTGCCTTTATTAGAAGTCTACAACATCGGCTGCGAACCGGCAAGATGCAGAAAACTTTTTATGGCTTTGGATTATTATTATTATTTATTATTCATTATAGATTTTGCCAAACCCCGAGTCCTACGGCTTTTATAACAATCCCAACATCGGTTGCGAGCCGGCAAGATGGAATAGTCTATTACACCGTAACACTGGCAGTACCTTGATGTGTACCCAACTTTCATAAGCAAGGATCCTTTAAGGAAGAAATAAAAACTAATTATCGCCAAAACTAAAATAGCTTTAATTATTCCTAGATTTCTATTTTTAAGGTGAAACAAGCTTATGGGAACAAAAAGCCACAAATAACTTCGATGAGCTTTAAAGAGATCCAACTACTCCACGTTTAGCAATCTAACTTATAAACAACTCTATCATTTCTCGTTCTTCGCAAATTTAAAATCTTAAATAATAAGATCCGCGAATGCTTAGCCAAATAATCAAGTCATGCATATATAAAGTCAAATACGGGAACTTGCAAACTCTTAAAAAGAATTCGCGTTTTCTAGCTCCTTGTGTAAAAGACTAGCACGAGCTTATAGATTATAAACGGTTAAGGGAACAAGCT
Organism: Artemisia tridentata subsp. tridentata; assembly: GCA_021014915.2. NCBI lineage: Eukaryota > Viridiplantae > Streptophyta > Magnoliopsida > Asterales > Asteraceae > Artemisia > Artemisia tridentata. The sequence continues at coordinate 111,752,824 of CP139509.1, read as the reverse complement.
AGGGCTCAACACGCCCGATCAAGTCAGAATTTTATTCCTACTCTCTCCAGCGGAAAGTCAACAAAAATGTCAAAATTTATTATATTTTTGCACAAAAAATTTTTAAAATTTTCTCATTTTTTGGATTTTTTTTCAATTTTTGGAGGAAAAACGGGGTTGCATGAGAAAACGCAAAAATGCAAGGCAAAAATCAAATCGCAAGATTACCCCCCCAGACTAAAACGAGACATTGTCCTCAATGTCTTAAAGGTAAGGGTTCTCCTACAAAAATCTAAGGCCGTTTATTAATTATGCCAAAAGATAGATGTAAACGATAAGATATAAGGATATCGGATAAGCAACGGATGATGAAACTCGAGTAGCGTGAAGGAAACTACGAGCACGAGAGTCTTCATCATCGGGCATTCCTGGACACATCACAGAAAAACACGAAACACAAGATATGGAAGAGGAAACCTCCTCACTCACTTTATTAGAAATAAGAAAAGAAGATAGAAGGATAAGCATGGGGTGCCTCCCACGAAGCGCTTGTTTTTTAGTAACCGAGTCACATGAGCTTGACTCGACCCCGAATTTATTTGTCCTTGGGGGAGCAAGTGGAAGAAATAATCTCAATCGGACTTTCGTTCAAGATGTTTGGATAAACATTGAAGCACATGAAAGTTCCACTCCGATGAGATACCCACGGCTCTAGATAGAAAAGAAAATGCCGGGGTCAAAGATGGTGTCTTCACTCCCGAGGGAGTGAAAGAGAGGAGAAGTCACCGAGTAGGTGAAAAAAGGGAGAAAGATCTTTATCAGAATGGAAATCCATTCTTCATCAACAAAGACCTCGGGAGGGAGGGTTGGGGTGAAATCATTGATAGTCAAACTCTTAGGATAGAGTACATCTCCCCCCGGGTCATGATCTTCCTCAAAATCATAGAAATCATACTCTGGAGGAGATATGATATGATTCTTATGAAGTTCGTCTTTGAGCTTGAGCTCTGAAAGGATATACGGAGGTGGGACATGTGTTGTACTTTGTATGCTAGAAGTTTGCACCTCGTCCATTATTGTCTCCGTATCTGACTCATTACTTGTAGAGTCCTCGTCCTCGACGTTCTCTAACCCTTCATCGAAAAGAGGATTAACTTTGCAAGAAATATACTCATCATTGAATTCAAAAAGAGGGTTAGAGAAAATTCCGGAAGTAATCTCGGAAACGTCAAGGGAATCTCCATAAGATTGAAAATCACTTTCATCGTCGGATATTTCCTTGGACTCACTTGGGATTGGAACGAGGTTCTCAACATTGTCTGATTCCGTTGCCGGAATAGTGTCGAGATGCTCGTCCCCCATTTTTAGAGAGTCCTCGAGTACTTTGGTAGGAAAGACGGGTGAAATTTGAGGGAAAACGTTGAATGGCACAAGTCTCTCCTCGTCATCATCGGAATCATCGTCATAGGTAGATACTCTTTGAGGGAAAAGGTTGATCGTAATTTTCTCATCATAATCATCGTAAATAAAAGACTTTTGATAATTGGACGCTCTTTCCTCGGCAAGTAATTCTTCTATAGACTTCTCATGAGGATCGGGAGTAGAAGTATAGTGTTTAATCACCAATCTCTTAACTTCTTGGAAGTCTTCCCAAATTCTTTCAATTTCGCGCATTCTATCTTGATTTGGACAATTGCCGGGATTTTGTGGGGGTTGGTTAAAACCATGAGAATCGTAACACAAATTTGGCTCAAAATAAGAATTATCAAACGATCCCCCACAATTTTCAAAATTTGACGAACTTTGAAATGAATCACCATTATAATACGGTACTTGCTCATACGAGTTTTGAAAAGGAAGATTGAAATCGTTTTGAGGATAATTATCAAAACTCGTATCACAAGCATAAGACGTTTCAGCACTCGGGACGTAGCATATACAATTCGTGTATCCACATTGATTACAAAAACATTGTCCGCACGGTGATCCTTCATCGGATGGGTTTCCACAACTAAAACAAGTGAACGAAGGTGGTGGTGGTGGTGTCGGATAATAATCGGGAACGTTTGAAAAATTGTTAAACGAATTGTGAACATATTCGGGAGAATTACAATTCAAACAAACGCCATTATGAATATCACTACCACATTGTTCACACGTACACCAAACACATGAACCTTCGAAGAACGGTTCTCCACAATTATCACAAATTGGATTCATAAGAATTAAACATAAGAGGAAGAAAGATATAGAATTATCGGTTTAGAGGGTTAAAGAAGAAGAATTATATGTATAAGAGGGTAAGAAGATTATTTGTAGATTTTTAAGGTTGGAAACATGGAAAATCACAAAAGAAAAATGGAAAAATAATTTTGAAAAGAAAAATCTTTTTGGATTTTTATATTAGGAAAAATTAGAATTATTATATTTTTGGTGATCGTTGATCAACCGTACTCGTTTCTTTCAAAACTACGCGCAGCGTGGCGGGAGAGAAGAATGGATCTCTCTTCGGTCTGCAATTTAATGTCAAGACCTCCTTAAACCCCGTGTATAGGTTGTAGTAAAGAAATAATCCAAGAAACGTTTAATTTTTCGATCTCTTTTGTTGTTTATTCGGAATGGTTTACAACCGCCCTCCTTCAACGGAAGACCGAGGATTTATTATTAATGGTGAAAACACTTTAGGAAAAGTGTTTTTTAATTATTTTCTTTTTGTATTTTTATTTTTTATAAAAACGATAACTTCCGAGGAAGGGTCTTCAAAACACGATTCGACGAACGAAATCACGAACTCACTTCAATCCTCCCCGGCAGCGGCGCCAAAAATTTGATTCGTGTCAATTATAGTTCAAGGAAAACACACGTAGAAATATGTGTTAACCCGAGTCGTTTGTCCCGACGAAGATCGAATGGAATTTGTGTTCCCGGAACGTGATTCGTGTAGTGAATGTGAATAAAAGAAATTTCGGTGATTTTATACTACGAACAATAAAATAAAAGTAAACAACTATTTAAACAATTAAACTAAGCATATGAACTTAAAAACGAAAATTTGAATTTAAAAATGTTACGCGACGATTTATAAAACGTAAATAAAAGTGAAATTCTAAAATTTAAATCCTAAAAATATGAAAATAATTTTCCTATATTAAATTCGATAAAAGAAAATTTTTTGGAAAAAGAAAAATATTTTTTTTTGACTTTTTAAGAATTTTTTATGAATTAAAAACTAATTAAAACAATTTAAATGTTTTAAAAATAGTAAAACACTTTAGAAAAATCTGAAAATTTTTGGGTAAATCTAAAATTAAATTTCTAAGCTAGGAAAAATAAATTCAAAAGCTAACTAGGCCTAAATAAGCTAAACATTGCAACAAGCTAATAGGCTATAAGCTAAAAATGATCAAAAGCTAGCCCAAAAATTATCAAGAGTTCAAAACTGGTAAAACACACTAGTAGAAGCTTAAAACAACTAAAATTGACAACACAAGCTCAAGATATAGACCAAAAGCTGCTGTTGCAGCTTGGTTCTTTGGACAGTATATAAGGGCTGCACAGCCTATTTTGAGCAGCTGTAACAGCTAGCCAAAAGCTCTAAACTAAAACCTAATGGGGGCAAAAGCTAGCCTACACTACTAGCTACCTAGAAAATAAAAAGCTCCAAAAAATTAAGCTCAATGGCTACTCTATTTAAGCCCTAGAACAGCAGCTAAAAACCATAATGGCTGCTGCAAGGGTGCAGGCCAAATTAGATTCAAAATGAGCTGATTGTGCAGACTTAAAATAAGCCACAAGATAAGCTACAAACCACAATACCAGATATTGAGCTTAATGCCTACTACCTAAGCTATGTAAATACCCAAAACCAAGGGCTGAGCTAATCTGGTTAAGCCAGAATTACCCTGAGATCAGCAACTCAAAAATCAATGGTCTGCATTTGTTGTTCTGTATTAGCTGAAATGGGAAATGGGAGCAAAACCTGTGCAAAACTACTCTAAACCAATTTAGCTTCAATAATCTAACTCTAGTGCTTAAGAATGAACAAAAAATGCAAAATAAAAGTACTGAATAAGCTCAGCTTATGCTGAGCTTATTGAAGGCAGTTAAGAACTTATAACGGCACTAATCCTCATAAACCTTCAAAAACCTTAAACCACTCCTAGTCACAGCTGAATTACTACAAAATGATCTAATTTGAATCTCAACCAAATGCCATGTAACAGTAACACAGCCTATTCTCCTAAACTGATTTAACCAAACAATCGTTTAATAAACTGATTTTGCAATAAAAGTGAAATGCCCTTTTTGAAACTGAAAAACAGAATTTAAATTAACAATAGACTAATTTTACTCTGAAAACAATTTTCCACAAACAAATAAGCTGAAAATCTTAAATAAGCTGAGTTTGACTTTTTTCTTTTGACTTAAAGTACTTAAGACAGAAATAAGGGACAAATTAACACTAATCACATCCTTAATATAACATTTAAAAATAATCTCAAAGATAAGCAAAAAGATCAAAATAAGCTCTTGTATGAAGAAATAAGCTGATGAAAAGGAAATTTGACCGAACTTTGACTTTCATTAAACTTAAAAAACTGAGTACAAGAGTTACTGTAAATGAAAATTACAAACTGAATCAAAAATTTACACTACAAAAACAGTAAATAACAAAAAATTAAAGTTGGTAACAATTTTCTAAAAACGTAAAAATTGGACACTTGACTGGAAGGAGGAGGGGGCTATTTATAGCCATTCTCAGAACCTTCTGGGAATCCATGCTGGCAATCCGTGGCATCCTCAGCTGCTAACCACCCTTGGATCGTTTCTTTCTTCCCACGCTTCATTCTTGGCCCTTAGATCAAAATAGTGACGCGGCTCGTCCAATAAGCATCTCCCACGTGTCCCCTGAGCTGTCAGGAGCTTCCAGAAACTCAATGATTAGGTAATTATTTTGAGTACGAGGTAAATTAGATGTGGTGATTTTTTAGGGTTCGTGGTAAAAGGAAAAGGGGATATTTTTGGGCGGGCGTGTGAGGTGTGAGAGGGAGAGTGTGTTTGACTGAGTTTATTTTATCTTTTGGATCGGGTTTTTAGTGTTGGACCGGGTATGGGATAATTGGGGTGGATTGGGCTTAGGCGAAGGATTTTAAGGTTGGGCTTGTGGGTTTGTTTAATGGTGGGTTCGGTAGTATTTTAAAAGGAGGTGGGTTTGGGTTTATTTTAATCCGGATTGTGTAAGTGTGTAAGATTTAAGGGTTTTAAGAATTTGGATTTCAAGGGACTATTTATGTATTTTGCTGAAAGTTAAGGGACTGATCATGCCTTTCTTCAAAACTAAATCCAAGGGCTGAATTTGACGATCTTTGATACTTGGAGGACCACGGTTGACTTTTTGACCATAATTTCTTCCCCGGCATCGGCTAAAAATAATTCTTCCATATCTCGTGCTCGTTTTCTTGTTTTCTTTGCTTGATTTTGTCCTTTTCTTCGATATCCGTGCCTGCATATGTAATAACACAAAAACACAATATATTTGGCATTTTGGTCGGGTTTTTGGTCTTTTTGGTCCGGTTTTGGTCGGTAAATGGTATGTGTTTAAGCACATATCATCTACTTAGAATAAAACAAACACATTTTTTTAATATACTTGCTCTTAAAATGTACAAACACGAATGTGTAAAAATTTAGAAACAGTATTGCATACAATGTTGTAAGACTTAACATGTGAATGGATAGAGTTTGATACTTAAACTAGAATATTATGTAAAATGACCAAAAAACCAGTTGCTCAATATATGGTTGCCCATCGAGTATTAGTTAGGGCTGGCAATTTTGACACGAACACGAAAACACGACACGAAAACACGACTTGTTAACAGGTTTCGTGTTTGGGCTTAACAGGTTTCGTGTCGTTAACAGGTCGACCTGTTTGGGCTTAACAGGTTTCGTGTCGTGTTCATGTTTTGAAAATTTGACACGAAAAATTATCGTGTCGTGTTCGTGTCTGCCCCTTATCGTGTCGTGTCTTAACAGGTCGTGTCTGACACACTCTATGTGCAATTTTGACACGAACACGAAAACACGACTTGTTAACAGGTTCGTGTTTGGGCTTAACAGGTTTCGTGTCGTTAACAGGTCGACCTGTTTGGGCTTAACAGGTTTCGTGTCGTGTTCGTGTTTTGAAAATTTGACACGAAAAATTATCGTGTCGTGTTCGTGTCTGCCCCTTATCGTGTCGTGTCTTAACAGGTTCGTGTTTACACGATTTGCCAGCCCTAGTATTAGTTGCCTAAAAAACAATACCTTACACATACGGGACACTTGTCACTTACTGGTTGAGTTGTCCAATTATGTAGTTGCCCGCGGTCTAGTTTTGGCTCACCCAAAAAAAGGTCTAGAAAGTGATGTGCCCAAGTGCAATTGGTCTACTTCGGGAATTTTTCCAAAAGAAAATAGAACCTTTGTATCTTTTATATTGCCGGCTTGGTTAGGTGGGGAAATAATATATCTTGTTTTCATTATACAAAATAGTAACACATTGATGTTAGTCTTAACACCTTATGGGCCTATGTGTGTCATTTCAAAATATATTGAATAAGTATGTTGGGTCTGAAGGATTTGTTATACAAACACCAACGTATATATTTAGGGCCCGTTTGGTTGGTGGGTTTTAGATTTGGATTTGGGATTTATTGTGAAAGTTGTTATTTTATATGTGAGTTTGACATTTAAATAGTGAACGGGGCCCACCAAAAGTAAAAGTAGAGGAGGATGTTAGGTTTTCTCTCACACACACTTATATTACAACTAGACTATGTCACTCTTTCTTTCTCACACATATATACCTTCTATTATTTTTAAATAATATTTCTTAAATCAAATTTTATTTTTAAATTGATAAATCAAATATAATTTCGTTCTCTTAAACCTATACCAAATTCAAATCCTAAACTCAATCCAAATCCTATTCTAAACCCGCTTCTATACTATATATAAAAGAAAACCCATATTCTTGAAAGTGAAAAATAAAAAAAACTATATATGAAACCATAAACTTTTATTATTATTTTCGTTTATAACCCATAACCCATATTATTTTTATTTAGTTTAAATCGTGTTTAATCCCCAAATTCTTAAACTTTTATTATTTTTCGTTTATAACCCATAAACTTTTTTTATTACTACAACTATGTGCCGCTATAAATCCTGTTGCTATGCACAAATACTCGTCTAATATAAACCAAACGGACCCTTACTTTTTCATATAAACACATCTACAACAAAATTAACCTAAATAGATGAAAAAAAGGATAATTGTTTCTAAATGTAACGAACTTTTTACTTTTTACAATGTTGTGTATGTATCTTTTAATTTTTCTAAACAATGTAAACAAGTTACTAATCCTACTATTATATGCATAATTTAACATTTGGTTAGAGTTATTTACATAAATCGTCCTTGTGGTTAGGACCAAATTGCAACGTTAGTCCTTATTGTCAGTTAGAGTTATTTATATAAATCGTCCTTGTGGTTATTGGTTCGGGTTGACACGTGTCGGGTCGGATCGAGTAGGATATCGGTTCGGGTTGAGACGTGTCACCAACTGAGTAGTTCCACGTGGCAACGGGTATTAATAATCCCAATGCCCCAAGCCGGGTTCGAATATGAGCCATTTGTGTGGGAGTGAGGGTGATGCCCAGCTGAGCTGGGCATACCTTCAATTATATTGGCGCGCCTAGTTCCTTTTAACCCAATATTGAACTCAGTCCGTTTATTAATAATAAAAGGGTCAAATTAGTATTTGACTCGTTAATTTAAGGAGTTTTGGCCTGGTTCAAAATTTGAGAAAAATACCGTTGGACTCGTTTTTTCGTGCTCTTTCCAATGGTGTGCTCGGGGATTTTTTTTCGACTTCGTCTGAACCTCAAAAAACGCGAATATATCGTCGAAACTCATCCAAAAATCATCTTTTTTGATTTGTTTTCAAACCCTTGTACCTGCAAGACATAATAACACATAACAAATATATTTACAATATAATTTCACATATTTGCAAAAATGGTGATTTTTGGATGAGTTTCGACGACGTGCTCACGTTTAACGAGATTCAAACGAAGTCGGAAAAATTCCCCGAGCACCCCATAAAATATATTGAAAATATGTGAAATTATATTGCAAATATGTTTGTTATGTGTTATTTTGTCTTGCAGGTACAAGGGTTTGAAAACAAAGAAAAAACGGTGATTTTCGGAAGAGTTTCGACGACGTTTTCGCGTTTAACGAGATTCAAACAAATTCGGAAAAATTCTCCGAGCACTCCATTGGAAAGAGCACGAAAAAACGAGTCCAACGGTACTTTTCTCAAATTTTGAACCAGGCCAAAACTCTTTAAATTAACAGGTCAAATACTAATTTGACCCTTTTATTATTAATAAACGGATTGGGTTCAATATTGGGTTAAAAGGAACTAGGCGCGCCAATATAATTGAAGGTATGCCCAGCTCGGCTGGGCATCACCCTCACTCTCACACAAATGGCTCAGGTTCGAACCCGACTTGGGGCATTTGGGATTATTAATACCCGTTGCCACGTGGCACCACTCAGTTGGTGACACATGTCAACCCGAACCGATATCCTACTCGATCCGACCTGCTATCCGACCCGACGCGTGTCAACCCGAACCGATAACCACAAGGATGATTTATGTAAATAACTCTAACTGACAATAAGGACTAACGTTGCAATTTGGTGCTAACCACAAGGACGATTTATGTAAATAACTCTAACCAAATGTTAAACTATGCATATAGGATTAATAACTTGTTTGCATTATTTAGAAAAATTAAAAAATACATACACAACATTGTAAAAAGTAAAAAGTTCCTTACATTTAGAAACAATTATCCAACTAAAAAAGACAAGATGAGAACCCCACCCACCATATTCAATCGGATCCAAATCATAACACACAACCCATTTCTTCTCTCGGGTCACACTTATACACCCAAATCTTGAAACAGTCACAAAAAGAACACACTCCCCCAAAATTCAGGTGGAGTGGCTAGTTCTTCTCAAAAACACAAACACAAAGATGGATGAATACACAAGAGAAATGATGGACTTGAAGACACTTGTCACGAGAACCCTTGAAAAAAAAGGAGTCCTTGCTAAGATCCGAGTATATAACCCTTTTCATTATTTTTATTAGTTCTGTTGTTGTTAATTTATGTTTATTTCATATGGGGTTTAGTTGCATTTGGTTAAGTGTCATAAAATATGTGTCTTTCATGTTTTATTTGCATAAAAATGGTTGCTTTATTTAAAAATTAGGTGCACAAGATTGTTGGGTGACATGGGTTTTATATAACTGTTGATGGGGCAAAAGAGTTTTGCTTGTTTTTAGTTTTTGTTGGGTGGGTTGAATTATCTTGTAATGGTTTTTAACCTTTTATTTTTAGTAGAGTTAATTTTTATTTTTTTCAGCTGGGGTTTAGTTGCATTTGCTTAAAGGGTTGTCATAAATTATGTGCCTTTTTTGTTTCATTTGCATAAAAATGGTTGTTTTTTTTTGAAAATTAGGTGCCTAAGATTGTTGGGTTACATGGGTTTTATATAATTGTTGGATAGGGCAAAAGGGTTTGCTTAAATTATCTTGTAATGGTTATTTAGGGGGTGTTTGGGATTGCCTGTTAGGTGCTAATTGTGTTTTTTTGTATTGCGTTTTGACACAATATACAAGTTGTCTTGAGGGTGATTGGAACTGGTTATGCAAATTGGGTATATTTGAGTATCTGTGAATGAAATAAACTGTTATGAATAAGGAAAATGAAGTTGCCTTTTTTAAGAGGTAGTAAGTAGTTTTAATGAGCAATTCAAACAGTCCCTTGACTTATATTTTTGGCGCTTTGGTTTTGAACATTATTTCGGAGTTGGGACCAGTAATCGATGATCACTTAGGTATTTTAGAGAAAAGATGAATCATTAGGGTTGAGGTTTATAATGTTTTCTTATCTAGGTGGTTGTGTTGCTAGAAGAAGACATAGTTTTACTGTTTGTGTGTTTGGTGAAGGTAGTTCTTAAGTGATCCTATATACATCTTGAAGTGTTACGTTCTTTGTTTAATAAGTTGTCTTAATTTGTTTCTTGACGCAAAAAGTGAGTGTCTTCAGAGCTTTATGGTGTAGGTATATGAAAAATTATAAATTTTTGAAATGGGAATCTTGCAGATGGAAAATATAGAAATTTTGTAGATGCTTAACATAAGGTGCCATGAGTTTCGTATAAGGTGTCACAGTTTGCATAATGGAGTCGATACATTCTTTCTATTTTTCAGGAGCAAATCATAAAAAACCCATGTGAAGTCTTTAGATGTTGCGGAAATGTGTGATTCACATATGCAGTTGTAAACAAACTATTTTCATGGCTCAGACCCTTCATCTTCTAGTCGCGGAGAAATAAATTTTACATTATAGCCTAAATTTTTTGAACTTAGTTATGGAAATGTGTGATTCACATATGTAGTTGTAACAAATCATTATGTATGGTTTTTCTTTGTTTTTGGATCATTTTAAATCTTTTAAGTTTTGATTTTTAACTTAGCTTATCTTCTTTCTTGCCTAACTTGATGATGCAAGGCTGAGCTTAGAGCAAGTGTTTTCGAGGCGATAGAGGAAGAGGATAAGGTGATTGAAAAAGAAGAGGGCTTGCCTCCGGCACTATTGGGAAGTTGCAATGACCGTGCTAGGAGACTTCACGCTTCTCCTTCAGGTAGGTCATAACCACTCTAATCAGCATTGGTAGTCATAGCATATATGTAGTAAACTAACAATAATTAGCTGATCAATAAAACTACTAATATAAGGATACGAGTTTAGAATATCAAGTCCCTTATGTTTTACTGAATTCTTACTCATCTAGAGTCCGTATTTTCTTACGTGGGCTTCTATTTGGTGTTATAGTGAGGTTCTTTTGCTCAGTTTAGCCAATTTTGTACTAAGATATGAGCATGATTATGCGTTTCGTAGGCGTGCAAAATGCAATTCATGGTTTCTCATGTTGGTTTTATTTGACGTGCTTTCAGGTCGGCTTCTAACGGCTCTAATATGTGAGTACTTGGATTGGGCACAACTTAGCCACACACTAAAAGTTTATTTGCCGGAGTGTAATTTGGTAAGCACTTACCAAGCTGCAACTTTACAACCTGTATTGTGGACATCTTGTTCTTTTTAATAAAAAAATTTCAAAAGTGATTAGTTTTAAACCATAATGACATAGTAATACTTTTCTGTTGTAAAAGATCTTACAAAATTGAATACAAACACACTACTTTGCAAGAATGCGTGATTTTTGAGGCAAAAATAAAGTGAGACGCAATATTCTTTATGCATTCATATCTCAACAATTTGTCCAAAATTGTTTGTTCTTGCAAAATCTAGCACACTTTTCTATATGTATTCGAGAGGTGGTAATTTTAACTTTATGTATAAGAAAACGTGTCTGGCCGGGCTGTATTTTTATTAATAAACGGTCAAACGAGTCATTTTGATCTATTACACAACCTGCTTGACCCACCCATTTTTCTACCCTCTAGTATTTTCACAACAAGGATAGTTTGAAGCAAATTAATGATTATGAATTTGCAGAAAAATAAAGGTATTAATGCATTATAATGATTCAAAAAGCCAACCACTCCAATATCTAGTGCATGCTCTTTAACTTTCTTTTGCTAAACCTCACATTGCAGCAAAAGGATGCCTGGAAATCCGAATTAAAAGATTTCAGTAATAAGACCGGATATGATATAAACCGAAATGGAGACAGTGGTCCATTGTTGTTGGATGTACTTGAAGGGTTTATGGTTTGTTACTCTTTTCTCTCACCAGTTACCACTAAACTTAGCAATATTTAATAATTTTGTATTCATTTCTGCTAAAATGATGACATCATTTATCAAAGGTTAAAGTTTGTTTTTGTTTTTTATTATTTTTATTTTTTTTGTTGCAAAGCGAGGCCAAACTTCCATTCTAATGGTTATGGTTAACGTAATATCTCATCATTTGATTCATACATTGGAATCAATTTTAGAATTGTTATACATTTGCACATATTCCATGCATAACAAATCAAACCAAATTATAGAGTCAATTTTACTGTATTATTCTAGATTCGCTCATATAAAACACAAAGTGCAGGCCTTATTGAGTTATTGATGATACTTGCATATCTGTATTGTATTTGATGTTGTGGAGTTTATTTCGATGATGAAATCATAATGTCTTTTGTGCAGCTATTCTAAACTCTTTATATGTGTAAACCACAAAACCGTCGAAATCTGCAAAGTTAACAACTTATATATAGCATTTACAAGATTCTGTAAACCATTATGGTTTTCCGAGAATATGAAATGACTGCCAAATACTTATATATTTTAAAAATAAGATCCAAACACCATATACGATAGTGGTGCCAAATAACACCCAATCATTTTTCTAATGCATAAACTTGAATATAATATATGTATGCATGCATATACATCTGTATGACTACATGTACATGCTCGTAAACATCCACATTGCTAATAAAGATCCATTCTTGTAGAGTCAGTCTCAAGCGACAAGTGGTGGAAGGAGATCAATCACGCCTGAGCAAGACTCTTTGAGCAGTTTTGACTATCGAAATCGTAGATCATCTTCCTCGGCTGTTGTCGGGGGCTTGCCTCCTCTCGGAAGGTGTGATTCTCAACTCTTTTAATTATACAATTTAATCTTTGGAGTAAATTACCTAATTCGTTTCTGTAGTTTGGTGAAAGTTATGGCAATCGTCCCACTGGTGGATTCTGTTTGCATAAATGGTCATTAGTTGCGCTGTATGCTTTCACTTTGGGTCTCTCACCCGTACCCTTCATGGACCATAACCGAAATTGATTACATACTCAAGGGACCAAAAGTGAAATGAATTACATACACGAGGGAACCAAAAGTGAAAGCAGAAAAAGGGCAATTAGTGACCATTTATACAAATAGTCTCAACAAGGGAAGATTTCTGTATTTTTCACCAACCACAATGACGATTTGAATGGCAAAATATAGGAATCGTGTGAACCCAAATAACAATGGGCGAACGGGTATTCTAACCTTTTATTTGTTTTGTTTTGGGTTTATAACGATTGCTTATTTTGTGTCATATTTCAGGCAAATTCCTTCTTCACAGGCATCTAGTAAGTAGTTTAATCGCTTCCTTATAGGATATGTGCTCAATTATAACACTATTCGTCTTTCGTTAATTACTCAGGTCGAAAGGGAGGCTCATCAAATTCAAGCTACAGGAAAGATGACTACAATAGAAGATACGATGGTGATGATTCAGAAGACATAATGCGGACCTCAGCTGCCTTGGAAAATCTTCAGTTGGATAGAAAGACTCGTAATTTGACGAACTCTTGGAGGTTAGTTTCTCACTCGCTGTACATGGAGGCAGCCATTATGACCCATGACCTATAAATTATAAGGAAAAAGTCACATGGGTCGTAAGTCATCCAAAAATCAATTGGGTTGAACAGGCACTATATGGCATATATAACTTGTATGTAGATTATATATGGACCTTTCACATAAGTTCAAATTAACGCCTCTTTATAAAGTTCAGTAATTAGATGCAATTACTAAAATGGTTATTTGATTCAGTTTCTTGAAATTTTATTTCTTAGGCACGGAGGGGACGGCAGCAGTGAAGAAGATGGCAGGGTAGACCATGTGTAACTTGAATAGCTGTAAGCCTGTAACTTAAGTTTGTGTAGTATGTAGTTAACTTCAAACTAGTGTTTTAATGTTCATTGTCAAGAATGTTTTAAACGATTAGGGACTTTCCTTTTTGCCCATCGTTTTCGAGGGTGGATATGATTTATAGTATGAATTTATGTTGTGTGTTTCGAAAACAATGATTGTAAAGTAGCTGCAGTCCTTTTAGTGTTTTATTTTGTAAGGTGACCGTATTCTGAAGCAAGATTATTTTCTGGTGAAAAACTTGGTGAATTTCGTTTTCATATATCATTTTGATGCTTGTCAACTCGAATGTTTCGACTTATATAGTGTTTCAACTCATTTCAGTATTGTCAACTAACCGTGTCCCAAAATTATTATCCTCGAAAAGAAAAAGAGATTTATATCTCATTTAAACTTCTCGTTTTGCCCCTAGTTATTTTCTTCTTGAGCATGCCTTTGATTTTAAGCAATGATATATTGATATGAGAGGAAGTATTACTGAATCGCCGCTGCGTTTGAGGTACCCTGAATAACAAATTGCTCGCTGAAGAATTGCTCAATGACATGTAGCTACAAGGAAGTTCAAGCTGCTATGTATCGCAAGTGATTATGTTTTCATGTTTGATGCATTTATCCTGATTTTTATATGCAAAGTTAAACTGCTTGGAGGTTTAGAAAAAATGAACCATGAATATACCTACTAGTAAAAGATACTCTCCAAGGACAATGTAATTGAGGTCTAAAGATGAGGCAACTCGGATTGGTTTCTTTTAACATTCATTCACGAAAGTGAATGCGAATAGGTAACTCCAGATGCCTAACAACTAACCACAAAGGTACACCTTTGTCCCTTGTGGAGTTTGAACCCTAAACCAAGTTGAATGACACATCAATTAAGAGGACCTTTGATACTGCTAGACCACAAAAATGCTGGTCCAAGGCTCCGAAGTACGTCCTATCCCACTAACTCCGCGTAAAAATTATAAGTAGACAAAATGAGTTGGTCGTGTAGATTGGTCTATACATGTAAATGAGTTCGTGTCAAAACCTGTAAATTTTTGCTGGTCTATCATAACAGATTCGGCAGGGTTCGTATCAAGACGGATGGTTTGTGGATGAGTGCAGTTGCATTAAAAAAAAAGAAACGGGTTATGGGTCCCAATACCGTCTTCCACGGGTTATGGGGGAGGTTGAGACATAGACAACCTTATCCCTACATAAGGTAGAGAAGCTGCTTCCGGTTCTACCAAAGGTAGAAAAAGACCTCCGGCCTTGCAAGGGGTGAGGATCAAACCCTTGACCTCTATTTCCAGAGGCAAGAGTGTTAACCACTTGATCCAACCTTGCTTTTTAGTGCAGTTGCATTAATGCCTGCATAAAACTTGAAAGAAAAAACTAGGATATAGTTGGATTCGACAAAACTTGTTAGATACATTAGTCTTTCAAAGCTGAATTCAGTATGTGTGTCGTAACGTATGAGGCAGACACGTGATTGTGTTTGAACTTCAGTTTCTTACTTTAGTTGTCTGTATGCTTTGCACTTAAATTGGGGCGCATTCAATATGTTTTAGCAATTACATGAAAGCTATAACAAATCCTCACCATAAGTTAAAAACCAGTTCATATAACTCTTTATCAGGAATAGAATATTACGATGATAAGTATATGCCAATTCAAACTTATAGAAATGCAAAGATTTAAGTCGAACTCTTACAAGCTTTAGTTGATCTTGGCACATTATATTATATCAACCGAGTCTGTTTAGCTCAAACTTGAACTCGATAAAAGTTAAAGTTGAATGAGCCCAGCTGCTTGATAAAAGTATTACATGATTGCAAATCTTAAAATATTCAGCTAATAATTTTTATATAGAGTAAATTACACCGTTGGTCCCTAAACTTATGCCGGATTTCATACGACATCCAAAAACGCTAATCGTTGTCTTTTTGATCCACGATCTCGAAAATATTACGCCGCTGGTCCAATTTTCTAACGATCGTTAGTTTTGCTCGTTATCTCGGTCCTCACGTGTGCAACACATCATCTTGTTGGTTAATAAGTGTTGGAATGGAGGTGGGATGTTAATAATTTATTAATTTGTGCAAAAAAAGTGTTATATTTTAGGTGGATTTAATTAAACATGAGAGGTGGTTCTTGTTATTAGTTAGCACAAAAGTGAAATATTGAGCTATGGTGGGAAATATTAAGGTAAGGGGTGGGAGAGCAGTTGATGGGTTCTTGCAGTTTGTTGGTGGTCGACGGTCGAGTGGGCGGAGGTGGTGGTGGTTGGATAGTGTAAATAACATATGATGTTTGTGGATTTACTGTTGGGCCATTAATCAGGCCATATAATTTTTTGTATAGTTTTGTTTGATGTAGTTTTGTTTTTTTTTTTTTTTTTTAATTTTTAATTTTTTTAATTTTTATTTATTTATTTATTTTGATATTATAGTGACCGTATAATTTTTTGAATGGATAGTTACCTTACAAAACCTGCATAATTTTTTTGATATCTTTTATATAATAAAACAAAACCCCTAGTGGGGACTTTTACATTTCAAAAAAATCAAATCATACCTTATTAAGTAATAATCAAATTATTATTATTATTATTTTCTTAAATATTAAATAAGAAAAGCTTAAATACTTCTAAATTTATCCATATTCTACAAAAAAAAAAGAATGTGATTTGTAATCATTCAATAAAAACTTACAAAAATATATGGGTCAAAATATAAAAAATTAAAACTTGAAAACGGTGGAGCAAGTTTTTCAAAGATTTGGGCTGAAACTTAAAATTCAGTATCATTCCCACTAAATATTTGAAGTCCCAACATTCCCAAATTCCTCCTCCATCAATCAAACTCGATCTCTTATCATTCATTCACGCACAATCATTGACGCAAGAACATCTCCTCCAAATCTAATTAATATTAAAACCCGCTACATTCGTAAATAACCCTAATTCAATACCTCAATCAAAGTACAATGGTTTTGAAGGTCCTGTTATAATAATTAAAACCCGAAATTAAAAATAATAATTTATTTAAATGATTAGAAAAAAACCCGCGCGTGCGCGGGCATTATATCTAGTATTGTTCTAACAATTCTTTTAAAAACCAAAAAGTTGGCTAAATGATGTTTTTGCTATAGCAGTTGGGTAAACCTTGAATTGTTCAATACCTGTTACCTATGCATTCATTATTAAAAACCTTTTTTTTTCTTTTTTTTTTTTTTTTTTTTTAAATGAACATGGAATCACTTAGGGCTGGCAATTTTGACACGAACACGAAAACACGACTTGATAACAGGTTTCGTGTTTGGGCTTAACAGGTTTCGTGTCGTTAACAGGTCGACCTGTTACTTAACAGGTCGTGTTCGTGTTTTGAAATTTTGACACGAAAAATTATCGTGTCGTATTCGTGTCTGCCCCTTATCGTGTCATGTCTTAACAGGTCGTGTCTGACACACTCTATGTGCAATTTTGACACGAACACGAAAACACGACTTGTTAACAGGTTCGTGTTTGGGCTTAACAGGTTTCGTGTCGTTAACAGGTCGACCTGTTAAGACCTGTTACTTAACAGGTCGTGTTCGTGTTTTGAAAATTTGACACGAAAAATTATCGTGTCGTGTTCGTGTCTGCCCCTTATCATGTCGTGTCTTATCGTGTCGTGTCTTAACAGGTTCGTGTTTACACGATTTGCCAGCCCTAGAATCACTAGATCATCTGAATCAAACTCAGGTATAGCTTTGACAACTTGGTAACCTGGGGCTTCTAATATTAAAAGTCAATTATTCATAATATTGTTTTTAGCCTATGAGTTTTATTGAATTTTTGAAAATGCAAAACAATCTTAAATATTAAATAGTAGTTGGTGGGTAAAAAATAAATAGCCATCTCGAAAAAAGTAATAATAAGAGAAACAGTGTTTAACCCAAAGAAAATACATAAATGTATTAAAAATCTTTTTGCTAGTCGAATTATATATCTCCCCGGATACGAGGTTACCCACGTTATTACTAGTTGCTATAAAAATCATTGGGTAAAGACCATAAAATAACAACGTACTTTCTTCATTTTGCCGAGATGAAACACTAACTTTTTTATAAACATTTAAGCCAACCAAACTTATTTTCTATGTCTTAATATCAACAAAAATATATTTTTGCTTTTCCACGTAATATATATATTTTTTTAAATCCTTGATATTTTCACTTGGCCATGCCCGTTTGCCTACATGG
Organism: Artemisia tridentata subsp. tridentata; assembly: GCA_021014915.2. Lineage (NCBI taxonomy): Eukaryota > Viridiplantae > Streptophyta > Magnoliopsida > Asterales > Asteraceae > Artemisia > Artemisia tridentata. Next base: position 111,734,836 of record CP139509.1, on the reverse strand, counting down.
CATATTATAATACCCAAAAAAAAACCCAAACCAAACTCGAAAATCTTCCCCCTTTTATAAACCCGTTTGGTCTTTTACCCCCAAATCAAAACACGAATTTCCCATTTGATAAACCCTAATTTCTAATCCAATTGCAGGATGTCGTCAATTGAGTGCAAATGCGGGCTTCCTCTAATGTCTCTCACCTCTTGGACCCCTTCAAACCCTGCAAGACGTTTCGTTTGTTGCCCTAACAGATATGTAAGTTGCCCGAATGTTGATTATGTAACTCTTTTATGCTAACATCACTTAATTTTGATTGCAGAAAACAGGGGTAAGGAAGTGTACGGTATGGGATTGGTGTGATCCTGAGTTAGACAATGAATGGTACAAAGCTCATTTGTATGAGATGTACAAGACTTTGACTCCTTACGAAAGGGTTCAAGTGCAAAATGAAGTAACAAGCCAAGAGAAACTTGCTGTTTTGGCTGTTGAAATGGAGCAACTTAAGGTTCAAATGAAGAAAAGTCAAAAAAGTTGCTTAATTTTGAAGTCAATTGTTATCTTGTTTGTGTTGGGTTGGTTTCTGTTTTAGTGTAATAGGGTTAGGTTAGTTGTAGCAGGTTTGTGTTGATGTTAGTGATGCAACCAACAAATTTTCATGTTACTGATGTAAAAGGGTAGGGTAAGGTTAGTTTGGCAAAAGTATGATGGTGTTTTGGTTGAAGCATGTTGGTTGTAGCAGGTTTAATGTAGTAGACAATTGTAATGGGTATCCTTTTATAATGAAATGACTTTTTTTTGGCAATTGGTATTTGGTACTTTGGCATATTGGCAAAAAAGCATTTGGTACAAAATAGCACAATGTTGATGTTGCTGATGCAACTGATAGCACAATAACAGGATTAGTGTCACTACTTTTTGGTTCATTCAAGATGGCAAATGTATAAAAAAACTGCAAATGGATTAAAATACTGCAATATTGGTTCATTTAAGGTGGTCAAAAGCCACTTAAAGCTTCTTTACAAAAGATACCACAAAGCATGTGCCCACATGCTTTTGTGTCCACCAATACTGTCCAAAAGTAAACCAACATATATGCAGATTAGCATCCTAAATATTCATTACAGACCATTAAAACATAGTTATAATCCTAACATACTTAAACTATTCAGAATCAGAAACTCCAAATGCTTTCTCAGGGGTAGAACCAGTTCCTTCTTGGTCAAACTGATATGCTTTGCTCATCTGCAGTTTCTTGATTCTTTCAGATCTGCCACGGTTCTTGTGATAAATCCTTACACCACCCACATATGCCTTCTCCATCCACTTGTTCATGTTCTTTTTCTTTTTTGGTGTTTCAGTTGGTGATGAAGTGGCTGTATCAACTGCTTTGCCTTTGCCACTAACAATTGTTGATGTTGCTGATGCAACTGGATCTTGCAATGGTGGTTGTTCTTGTGTACCAACTATGACAGACTCTTGAGTTGGATGATAAGGGTTGTTCTGACCAACTAGCTGCTGTGGAATTACTCTGTTATAAGGTTCTTCCTCTAGCATGTCTTCTATTCCATTCTCAGCAAATAACATCCTTTTTTCTAAATATGGTTCTTGTCTTTTTTTAGCAGTTAACTCTTGCTCCTTCCTATCCTCTTCTTCAATAAAGGTGTAAATATTAATAATATTTGATGTTAAATTTACCTGTTGTTCCTTCCTAGCCTCTTCTTCCATAAATACTTCCTCATCATGTTGCATTTGTAATCTCTGTTATACAAGTTCAAAATTTTGTTATACTGTTATTAAACTCATGTTCCATTCATGACTAAAAATAATGTTAAAGTACCTGTTGTAATGGTATATCATCATATGAATTCACATTCCACATGTTAATTGCAGCTTCACCCCTACCACCTCTGCCACCCCTACCACCCCTACCACCTCTGCTACCCCTACCACCTCTGCTACCCATACCACCCCTACCAGCTCTAGATGCACATTGACCATGTCCAGTTTCTCTGTTTCTTCCTGGTTGCCTTTTCTCAGTTTGAGGTTTAGGTTGTGTGGGATTTTTACAACCTGCCTTGTTATGTCCCTTTTGCCAACAATTTGAACAAGTCATAGTACTTTCCCAATGCCTGACAAGATAAAAAACAATAGTTAAAACAGAATACTCTTAAAATTGTTAACTATATAAAGTCTGTTATATACCTTTGTGTATCTTCCAGGAAGTATAGCCTTTTCCTTATACTTGGTGTAATGGTGTCTTCCAAAGAGAATGCTTTCTTATTCATGGCCACCAACCTTTGCATTATGTAGAGCCTGATGTCTTCCAGCATAGTAATTATAGGTCTTGATCTAGGGCCCAGAATTGCTCTGTTAAAACTCTCAGAGATTCCATTCTCAAATGAAGCACATTTTCTATCCAATGCAAAGAATGCTCTACTCCATGAGTTAGGGTTTCTTTCAATAAGCCAATCATAAGCTTCTTGATCAATATGTTTTATTTGCTCCATGTAGAACTCAAATTGTTGTTCTAATGTACTTGATGCAGCAGACCAGAACAACCTTTGATATTGAACACCAGTAAATTTCTTCTTGAAATTTGCATATAAATGCCTAGTGCATTTTCTATGCTCTGCATGTGGCAACCAATCAGACACAGCATCAAACAAACCCTGATGCATATGAAACATATTGGTAAGACAATGTAGCTAACATGTAGTAGATACATAAAAATGATATGCAAATAAAGGTTACCTTGTGAGAATCTGAAATGATTGAAATGCCATGACCATCATTCAAATGAAGATCATCATGTAGTAGAGACACAAACCAACCCCAGTTCTCTGCATTTTCTACCCTTACTACAGCCCATGCAATGGGATACATTTGATTGTTTGCATCCCTTCCCATGGCTGTGAGTAATTCACCCCTACATGTATGTTTCAGGAAACAACCATCAAGTCCAATTACCTTCCTACAACCTGCTAGCCATCCATCTTATACCCCTTTGAAACAAATATACATCCTTTTAAACAACACATTTCCATTAGAAGATTGTTCAACATCTAATCTACATGTAGACCCAGGGTTGGTTTGTAAAACAGCATTTCTATACTCATATAGTTTACTGTAATGCTCTATTAGACCACCTTCATGCTCATATAATGCCCTCTGTTTTGCCCTTTTACACTGACCTAAACTGACATCTATCTTAAATTTCACTCTAATTTCATCTTTCATTTTTCTATATGGCATATCAGGATCATTTATGATTTCTTTTGAATACTGGCCTGCAATCCACTTATAGTTTACAAGAGCACCCAAGTTGTAGTTCCTAGAGCATTTATGATCAGGTATGAGGGACTTTATTTGGAATGAGTGCTCATTAGACATCCATGTAGCATACAGTGTAAAAGGACAGGAGTTACCACTCTTGAGAGGTGAAATCTTCTTCTTCACTGGTTTCTTTTTGACCTTTTGCTTCTTTCTTTTACTTGTACCCTCCCCACAATCATTTCTAACAACTTCTTCACCTTTATTCAATAGAGCCTTTTTCTGGTTTGCCATCAACCTATTTTTGTCACCTTTTTTAGCTGCACATCTGCCCTCATCAACATTCCTACCACAATATACCAAAACAGACCTCCAGTCATTCTTCATATACCATAACTGATAACCATTTGCTACACCATAGTTGGCCAAAGCAAATTTCAGTTGTTGAGAGTCCTCATACCTCATACCTAAGATGGGTTTCATCTGATTCCAAGGTATATCAGGGTTAAAAGTTGGATAAACACAACCTTTCTTAACCTTATAAGCAGGGTCTATTGTGTTCTGCTCAGGATCTTCTTCTAGTTCATGTAGACTTACAGGGGCTTGTCTATGAACATAAGTCCTAAATAAACCCTTATCACTAGTAAGCTTGTTTAAGAAAGGATCTTTTGTACTAAAATCCTTAATTACTACATCATCAGCCTCATGCTGAAAGTCCACATAATCTACTTCCTCACATTCATCACTAGAATAGCTATCATCACTATCCTCTACATTTTGTTCCTTATCTTCAATTTCAAGTAGGTCTAAAACATCATAATCAACATGTTCAAGATAAACATCCATCTTATTCCCATTCTCATAACCAGCTTTCAACAATTCAGAAACATCATTATCATTCTTAAGCTCTTTTATACCTAACTTCAATGGGGTACCCGTTTTACAATAATACAACCTATAGAAATACTTAGTTGGAAATAACCTCTTCAATATTTCCACAAGGTTTTCATAGGACATACCTTCGAAAGAAACATCATTAATTTCTTTGATATCACCTTGTGAATATCTCAAAGGTCCACCAGTAAACAAACCGTCATATTTAACATAAATGGTGAAAACCCCCTTCCTTGATTTCTTCTTCTTCGGTTCACCTGAAATTTAGGGTTACATCATAAATTAGGGCTTTACATAATAACAGTTAAAAATACAAATTGATCATTCTATAATGCATACCTTCAGTCATTACGCTAGTTGTTCAAATCAATTTCATGTAATTGGGATTGAATCGTTTTGAGAAAAAAATTAGGGTTTAGTTAAAAAAAAAGTGTATAGTGGGAAGTGACGGGGTGAAGTATATATTGGGTAAAATAGGGTTGACTTTTTTAGCGGGAAACCAACGTGGATTTTTTTTTTAATGACTAGGATAATAAAACTATTAAATAATACAGGTGTAAATTAAATGAGCTACACGTGGAAAATCAGATATATTTTTGTTGATATTAGGACAAATAAAGAGAGTTTGGATGATATTAGGACAAAGAAATTGAGTTTGGTTGGCTTAAATGTTTATAAAAAAGTTAGTGTTTCATCTCGGCAAAATGGAGAAAGTACGTTGTTATTTTATGGTCTTTACTCAAAATCTTTTTGCTAGTTGTATCAAAAAATGATTAATAATAAAATTGGTAAAAGAAAATACATAAATGTATTAAATGCAAAATGAAATGTACAGTTGCGTATAAATAATGTTACCAGTACAACAAATTATAACTATATAATCCGGGATTCATTTAGCCCATTTGCTCCTCCAACCCGCTCCATTCGTGACCCGTCTTATAAGTTGGGGATCCGGATTGTTCATCCTCACTCACAATCGCCTTTGTTCTTTTAGCTCCGAACCGTGGTGCTCCACCACCAAAACCGGATGGCCATGGCTTCCTTCGACCTGCCTGTTCCCAGCTACAGTTGCCTGTGAGGGGATGAACAGGAGATGCAACAGTAACCAGAATTATTTATTCCTTTTGTGGCTATTATAAAGCCATTTGTTATTGATACAGTGTCCCATTAGTTATAGCCACATCTTTGGATCTCATCTTATCTAGATCTTATATGGATTTCGCAATTTATGATCGAAAAAGTGGCTGCGCTATGCTGTAGGTTTCATCTTTTGATTATCTTTTTTTCATTTACGTTTTTCATTATTGGTAATTTTTGGACTTTAGATTTAGGGTTTTGTTGTTGTTATTACTTAGTTCGCGGTTTTTTGGTTGCAGTTAATTGTGGCCTTTGCTAATTTTATACTTTCAGGTTTAGGGTTTTGTTGCTGCTATTGTTTGATTTAGGGTTGTATGTTCTCCTTTTTTATTATGTTTTTTTGTCTTTGGTTTTTGTTGTTAAAGGTGGTTGTCAGTGAGGATGAACACCCCGGATCACCAACTTATTGACCGACTGACAAATGGAGCGGGTTGGACAAACAAACGGGTTAAATGTAATATATATATATAATTGTGGATTTTGCTGGTATTGGTTGATTTAGGGTTCTACTGGACCGGTTGGTTGATTATGTTTGGTTTGCTTTATTTTAAGCGCTTCAGAATTTATTTTAGTGGTTCAAAGAAATGGAATAGTTTATGTCAAAAGTATTTTCATTTTTGCCAATCAGATATGATAGCTATTGTTTTATACTCATTTGTTGGGGATACGGTTGGATTACGTTATTTTGTTACCTTATCACCGAATTCTAATGTGTTTGTTTTATGTGATTTGTAAAAGTCGTTAAGTGTTTACCATGTTTGTTTTGTAGGTTTATGTTATGTTAGTGGATGATGCGTGGTTTTGCAACCTTACAACAGGTTTTACCTCTCGAGGGATCTCAAGAGGCTTACAACCCCACCAGGCAGTGTACCTGACCGATGTAGTATAGTGTAGTGGTAAGTACGGGGGATTGATCGTTCTCCACAGGGAATAGTGTTCGTTAGGTATGAAAGACTACTCTAATAGGTCTAAGGGTTGAAGAAGATTCTTTTTGTATTTTTTATAATTTTATGAAAGCAAGTAAAATCTCGGGTTTGAAAGAGTGGGCGGAATTAGTTGCTAGTCAACTAACCCAAATTACTACGAATGCAAATAAAATAAAATAACTGAAAGTAAAATGTTGGTGAAAACTTAAGTGTAGAGAAATGTGTTCACTTAGATTTCCTTACTCCCTAACTATCTTTTACCGGTTGATTAGTGTGTATTAGTTGCGTGGATGACGGGTGTATTCCTTAATACCAATCGTGGGGTGGCGTACGTACTTCCCCAACTCTACAAGCTCCTACTTCACTCCTATGTCGAGCCGGCTAGGAAGCTCCTAACATGGGATCACTAGAATTCGCTTGTGCATTAAATACAACCATAAAAACCTTTAGTACGCATTTGGTTCATGTTTCTTAAGACGTTCAAGCAAGTTACCGAATAGGAAGTTAGCCAGTTTTCTTAAGCCTAACATAGATAAACAATCATCCAATACAACTAATAACACACTAATAACCAATAATCAATAGCTAAGTTTCATTAGATCTAAGCAAACACAAGATAAATCTAGCCTAACATGTCAAACAAAAGACAAGAACAAGATAGAATCAAACAACACATAGACATATTGAATGATTAATTGATAACTTATCTTTCAATGTAACATGGAAGATCTCAAGGCAAAAAGCCCTGAAAAAGATGCTAAAATCGTCTTAGGGTTTTCTCCCAAAAATTCCACACTAAGCTCTCTCTCTAATGACAAAGAATTGCAAAACTATATATAGATTTTTACATCTGACGGCGTCACCTTATGGAGTGTGACGCCGTCACCTCGCCGCTTCTAGGGTTCCCGGATGGCCTTCTTGACGCCGTCCCTCTTTAGCTCTCCAAAATCCGTTCTGGCTTATCAAGGCTTGACGCCGTCAGACCTTGAACGTGACGCCGTCCCTCTTTGAATTAAGCCGTGACGCCCTTGATCAGGTTAAAGCGTGACGCCGTCAGAATTTACATGCAATTTTCACTGGCTTATCATGAGTAAATTTCACATCCACCTTTTCTTGCTAAGCCATGACGCCGTCCAGAGTAAAATCTGACGCCGTCAAAGGTAACTTTTAGCCGATTTTTGAGACTTTGTCGTTTTCTTCACTTTTATGCTCCAAAAACATCCAAAATGCCTCCTTTTCCAGATTTCTCCTCAAAAGTACCTAAAATGACAAAAGGAACGATTTAGGGCAATATTTGATCAAATAAATACGATTTAGGGCTTAAATGACCCCTTAAAAGCAGTACACTTTTCGCTTCATCAAATACCCTTACACTTGAGATTTGCTTGTCCTCAAGCAAATGCGCTTTTATTCTAATCAAAATACAGGTTAGGGGTCATTTAATGCAAACATAAAAGTAATTACAACAAATAATCGTTCCACTTCAATCATAATAAGCACGGAGATTATAAATTAGCACCTCACAAGTAGTGTTTAGATACTCACATCTCTCAAGTGTCATCAAAATAAATCTCATAAATGAAAACGGATAATATCTCTCACTACCTGTCATAGCAAATAGATTACCATAGGCTTGGGAAAGGATCGAAAACCTCCTCCACTAGGCGTAAGCACCTAAGATAAACTATCAAAGAGGGATTTTAAATGGGTTATAACGTTAGGTGTAGGGAAAAGGAAAACACGGTTTTGTTGGATAAATGATATTTTACTGGTGGCGAGTTAAAGATCTTGATCAATTACATGTACTATACAATGTTGCTAAGCCAAGACTCGACTCAATCTTAAGCTAGAAACAAAATAACAAAATAACAAAAACATAAAAATAAACATAAAATGAAACGGGATGGTAGTCCGTATGTTTTTTTTTTTATTTTTCTTTTTCTCATTTTTTTGTATTTTTCTTGATTTTTTCGATTTTTTTTTTTTTTTTTTTTTTTTTTTTTTTTTTTTTTTTTTTTTCATACACTCTTGCCCTACCATCCAAAATAATACATCATAGGGGCATTGCATTCCCCTTACACTTGAACTTTTACATAACTTTACAATTAACTATTCTAATGACTCGAATTAAGATAATTGAAAAACTTGGAGTACTTTTTAAAATATTTAGCACATATGGGGGTAATAAATGATGTTCTTCCCCATTACTCCATTACACTAGTACTTTACCCATGAGTCCCAATCGTCCCAAAACAATATGTACAAGGATATGACTCGACTTAGCAACCATGTAATCAACTAGATAATTAACTTGGGTTTAAACAAATGTTGTCACAATAATGCACTAAAAATGAGTGCATACAAGGTAGGCTAAGGCGATTTGGGTGTACATTTAAGTGGGGTGTAAACAAATTCTTCCTTTAAGTAAAATGCTTAAAGGTCGAAACGAAAAGATAGGCTCTGAGGGGTGTACTAGGGGTATCGTGTACTAAAAATGAGTACAACGCAAAGGGTGTGGGAGAATTACTTGACCAATGTAGCCAAAGTAATTATAACAAAAACACAGGTGTAAAACAATGGGTTAATCCTAATGCCTCTTATCATGTAGTAAATCTAACTACACGAATGTAGTCTCACTTGTGGCCTCGGAATGGTCCTAACGCAAGTTCTAGAATCTAAGTGCTACCGGTACACACATCATAGCATAAATGCTTTTCCTACCAATTCTAGGGGCGAACCTCACATATTTGGGGGTGGAAAATTTTTTTGTGGTACGGTTTTTTGTGCTAGTTATATAACTCCTATCCGTGAGACGCTCATTAAGATCAAAGTTTCACTCCTATGTGTTGTAAAAAAATTTAAATTTGGCACTAAAATTACCTTAACAAGTATTTCTCTCAGTTTTATTGCACGTCTACTATTAAACAAACAAAAATCAAGCGTAATAGCATTCTCTTAATCGTGCTTTTACCCTCCCCTTACACTTAAGATGAACATTGTCCCCAATGTTCAAATAACAAGATGTAAAAGCATAAAGTAAAAGAATGAAATCAAATACTCCCCTGATTCGCTCGGTGGATAATGAAGTAACACGGTTAAATCTTCTTCCAAAGTAATGTTGAAGCTCCATGACTAATGCATCGCCATAAGCTTGATTCAAAACATTTTCTTGTCCAAAATAACCTGTTAAACCTGAGAAAACAAACACGAAAACCTGCATAACATCGGCAGGATAAAATCTATATATAAGGATATAATGCTTGTGGAATGATAATTTTGCAGATTCCTGGAGATTATAAGTTGGAGATTTTAATAAAAACTTTTTAAAAACAAAACTTTCAAAAATTTCTGAAAATTAAATCTGACGCCGTCAGGTTATAAACCCTGACGCCGTCAGAAATGACCTGACAAAAAATTTTATTTTAAGTTTCCGGAAAATTTCTGGAAAAACCTTTACCTTACTTCCTGGAAATTCTGCAAAACATCATTATGACTCGATACAAGCATTTGACTCAAACAAATACGAATATGTATGTTCATTTAATATTATTACGATTCATGTTCATATGTGTTCTAATAAACCAATTTAGATTTCCCTTACACTTAACTTTTGCAAAATACCTTTATATGTAGTTAAGACGAAGTTAAAAACAAAATAAAGCATTTTCACAAATTACTTTTGAACATGAATCAATAAGAATAAAAATTAAACACACATACGGAAACAAATAAAAACAAACAAACAAACAAATAAACACACAAAGCAAATAAAGCTTGGGTTGCCTCCCAAGAAGCGCTTTTCTTTATTAACGAGTCTTGTAGCTAGACTCAAAGTCACTTACATTACATGACTCCATCATCGGTCACGGTTCCTAGGCCATTTTCATTCCCGGTTTTATATTCCGGTCCTAATTTCAAACAATCCTTGTAGAAACCGAATATCCTTTCCATAACATAGTCTACTCCTTTATTTCTATCCTCATCATTCCTATAGTAGACCGCTTGCTTGAGCTCCTTCTCAACATTTGACAAGTGTTGGAATGTGTCTATCTTATATGGCATTTGGTAGTTTACTTCATCGGTCTCATCCTTAAATCTAACTATCCCTAAGGAAGGTTCATAAGTCATTCTAGAGACCTCAACAAATGGTTTTCCAAAAACCACTTGAGTTAAGGACGCATCGACTATTGGGCGGATATCTTCTACAATTACAAAGTCGGTGACATAGGTGAAGTTTCCTACATAAACCGGTGATCCCTTAACCCTTCCCGTGAAGTTACTCATCCAACCCTTGTCAGGGTGCATCCTATACCCAAGTTGATTTTTCATTATCAAGTTGTAGTGGGCTCTAGTCATGATGTTTATGGGTGATCTAAGGTCGATGTAGGCTTTCCACACATGCAAATGTCCGATGTTACATGGTATGTTGAGATTAGAAGGGTCGCCTATTTCAATGATTGGTCTACCTAGGAAGTATGGTGTCTCGGGGTCATCGAATAAGTTTGTATGATATACGCGCTCTTCCTTAGTGGGTAGCCTATTGAAGTAGTCCTCATCATCATCTACTTCTTCAATCTCACTTGTCCTAACTTCCTTATCAACCTCGACTTTCTTATCCTCATCCTTAGGTTCACTATCATCCTCATTTCTATCAATTGGTTTGATAGTGACAATGTTGACGAAGTGGACGTGTTTGGATGAAGAGGGGTCCTTTAATTGGGGTCCGCTAATTGTGTTCCTAGCGTCCTTATGTGGAGGTGATAGCACTTGGTTATTGAGGGCTTTCAACAAGTTGTCAATTTTGTTGGTCATCTCTGTTTGTTGCTGATTGAATTCGGATTCGAATCTAGCTATCCGAGCTTCTTGAGATGCCATAAATTGAGACATCAATCCTTCAAAGTTATTGGTACTACCATTGCCGGAAGGATTGTTGTTGAAAGTACGGTTCGAGTTGGAACCGCTTGATTGGAAACGATTAGGTGGGTTGGAAGAATTGGGTTGTTGTGCGTTTTGGTTTTGTTTCCACCTAAGGTTCGGGTGATTTTTCCATAAGGGGTTGTATGTATCACCGTAATGGTTTGGCTCGGGTTTGAAAGTGTACCACTTGTCTCCCGCTCCGTCGGTACGCGAGGATGCGTAGTCCACAAAAGCTTGTTCGGGAAGTTCCATGCAATCACGAGTGTCGTGGGGACCACTACATAATTCACATGAAGAAGTGATTTTGTTCACTTGGCTTGAAAGTTTAGGAACCTTGTAGGATTTCATGAGAAACTTGACTTGGTCTTCAAGTTCTATGATCCTACGGTCGGAAGTGCTTGAATTGTTCGAAGGCAAAGATATTGCCTTGACCGTTTTATTCAAATCACGGGGATCACTCCAACTTTCGTTGTCATAAAGAGCAAGATCCTCTAGGAGAGCCCATGATTGTTCCGCACTTAGATCACGTAGCTTGCCACCGGCCGATTGGTCAATGGTTTGCCTTGTGTAGAGATTGATATGGTCATAGAAGATTTGGACTTGGAGCCAAAGTTCTATGCCATGGTGAGGGACTTTTTGGAGTAAGTCCTTGAATCGAGTCCATGCCTCGTAGAGAGTTTCGCCTTGACGTTGTTGGAACATCAAGATATCATTCCTTAGCTTGGTAGTTCTTCCCGGTGGGAAAAACTGAGCAAGGAAACGAGTAGTGAGATCATCCCAAGAGGTGATGGATCCTGCGGGTTGACGTTCTAGCCATTGACTAGCTTGATCCCGCAGAGAGAATTGAAAGAGACGCAATCGGGTCGTCTCTCGAGTGGCAACATCAAGGTCTATAGAATCAACGATTTTAAGAAAGTCCTTGAGGTGTTGATTAGGATCTTCAGATCGAAGTCCATGGAATGCGCATCCGCTTTGCACCAACCGGATGGTGTCGGATCGCAAGGGTGTGATATTGGCTCCTTGAGTGAGCTCAATGGTGTTTTGATAGCCATGGTGGCTAGGACGGGAATACTCTCCTAAAGTACGGGCTCTAGGAGGTGGTGGTTGTTGTGGTGGTGGGTTGTTGGGATTAAGGATATTACCATCTTCCATGATGTCGAATGGTATGGTTACGAACAAAGACACGAAGAAAATAGATAGACTAAAGAAAACCTAGAAAAATAAAACAAAAATCTCACTAGAAAGGAATCTAGTGAGTAGACCTATAAAATAAAAATTCAACCTAAACAATAACTATTCCCCGGCAGCGGCGCCAAAAACTTGATGCGTGGTTTTGCAACCTTACAACAGGTTTTACCTCTCGAGGGATCTCAAGAGGCTTACAACCCCACCAGGCAGTGTACCTGACCGATGTAGTATAGTGTAGTGGTAAGTACGGGGGATTGATCGTTCTCCACAGGGAATAGTGTTCGTTAGGTATGAAAGACTACTCTAATAGGTCTAAGGGTTGAAGAAGATTCTTTTTGTATTTTTTATAATTTTATGAAAGCAAGTAAAATCTCGGGTTTGAAAGAGTGGGCGGAATTAGTTGCTAGTCAACTAACCCAAATTACTACGAATGCAACTAAAATAAAATAACTGAAAGTAAAATGTTGGTGAAAACTTAAGTGTAGAGAAATGTGTTCACTTAGATTTCCTTACTCCCTAACTATCTTTTACCGGTTGATTAGTGTGTATTAGTTGCGTGGATGACGGGTGTATTCCTTAATACCAATCGTGGGGTGGCGTACGTACTTCCCCAACTCTACAAGCTCCTACTTCACTCCTATGTCGAGCCGGCTAGGAAGCTCCTAACATGGGATCACTAGAATTCGCTTGTGCATTAAATACAACCATAAAAACCTTTAGTACGCATTTGGTTCATGTTTCTTAAGACGTTCAAGCAAGTTACCGAATAGGAAGTTAGCCAGTTTTCTTAAGCCTAACATAGATAAACAATCATCCAATACAACTAATAACACACTAATAACCAATAATCAATAGCTAAGTTTCATTAGATCTAAGCAAACACAAGATAAATCTAGCCTAACATGTTAAACAAAAGACAAGAACAAGATAGAATCAAACAACACATAGACATATTGAATGATTAATTGATAACTTATCTTTCAATGTAACATGGAAGATCTCAAGGCAAAAAGCCTTGAAAAAGATGCTAAAATCGTCTTAGGGTTTTCTCCCAAAAATTCCACACTAAGCTCTCTCTCTAATGACAAAGAATTGCAAAACTATATATAGATTTTTACATCTGACGGCGTCACCTTATGGAGTGTGACGCCGTCACCTCGCCGCTTCTAGGGTTACCGGATGGCCTTCTTGACGCCGTCCCTCTTTAGCTCTCCAAAATCCGTTCTGGCTTATCAAGGCTTGACGCCGTCAGACCTTGAACGTGACGCCGTCCCTCTTTGAATTAAGCCGTGACGCCCTTGATCAGGTTAAAGCGTGACGCCGTCAGAATTTACATGCAATTTTCACTGGCTTATCATGAGTAAATTTCACATCCACCTTTTCTTGCTAAGCCATGACGCCGTCCAGAGTAAAATCTGACGCCGTCAAAGGTAACTTTTAGCCGATTTTTGAGACTTTGTCGTTTTCTTCACTTTTATGCTCCAAAAACATCCAAAATGCCTCCTTTTTCATATTTCTCCTCAAAAGTACCTAAAATGACAAAAGGAACGATTTAGGGCAATATTTGATCAAATAAATACGATTTAGGGCTTAAATGACCCCTTAAAAGCGGTACACTTTTCGCTTCATCTTATGTTAGTGGAACAGCACCTTTTGACAAACCTTTGTGTACCTCATTGCGCTAATGGTTGTGTTTACAAAGCTGTATGGACCTCATTGCGCTTTATGAGTCTACAGGATAAGGGGATTAAAGTTTAAGTGGTCCATATCTTGGCGGGGCAGGTCACTAGATTTGCAGCCATGGTGGCCATATCCTCTTTTTCCGATTCTTAGTAGGCTTATTTGTTGTAGGTGCATACTAATAGTGGACATGTATGTTGGCTGGGCAAGGACCGGATGGCATCATTATGCAACCGTGTTTCTTTGCACCCACTGCTTCGTCTGGAACTTTTTGACAGTATTTGGTTTCAAAATGTCAGCCTAATAATTGCTGCTTATGTGTTAACGATGGAACTGGTGGGACAAAGAAACGGGGTGCTACAGGGTAAGGGGATTGTATCTTAGATGGGGCGTACCTTCGCGTCCCAGGACTTTGGATTCTTAGCAAACTTATTTGTTGTAAGTAACCACTTTTTGTTGCTTCACGTACGGTAGGGCTATGATGATTACCACCTATTTTCTGACACAAATGAACTGGGTTGTCAAATATTGTCTCCATAACTTGGCAGGCCAAGGACCGGATGGCATTACTATGCAACCGTGTTTCTTTGCAGCCATGGTGGAGTCTAGAACTTTTTGCGCCGTATTTGGTTTAAAAATCTGAGCCTAAGAACTGCTACATATATAGTTGTTGAACCCGTATGTTTAAAACTCGATTTACTTATAATTGTTATGGCTTCTGTTGTTGGCAGCATAACAATTCTTTCTTAAATTGGGTATCTCAAAACACTTTGGGTTGCTTCACGTACAGTAGGGTTATGATGATTACCACCTAATTTCTGACACAAATGAAGTGGGTTGTCAAATATTGTCTCCATAACTTGGCAGGGCAAGGACCGGATGACAGTATTATGCAACCGTGTTTCTTTGCAGCCATGGTGGAGCCTACAACTGTTTGCGCCGCTTTTGGTTTAAAAATCTGAGCCTAAAAACTGCTACATATATACCTGTTGAACCCATACGTTTAAAACTTGATTTACTTATAACTGTTGTGGCTGTTGTTGTTGGCAGCATAACAATTCTTTCTGAAATTGGGTATCTCAAAAGCAGTGAGCGGTGGTGGTGTAGGACCAGCACCCAATCGCCATTCAACGTGATTCATTTAACCCGTTTGCTCCTCCAACCCGCTCCATTCGTGACCCGTCTTATAAGTTGGGGATCCGGACTGTTGATCCTCACTCACAACCGCCTTTCTTCTTTTAGCTCCGAACCGTGGTGCTCCACCACCAAAGCCCACTGCTACCCTATGTCGCACTGTTATAAGTCATGACGGTTACATTTGTTGATTACATCAAAAGTTGTGGCTATAACTAATGGAGATACTGTATGTTTAACATATGGCTTGCTTCAACTGTTCATCTCCAACAGGCAACTGTAGCTAACATAAAAAAACATGTATTCAGATTGTACAAGTGTTGATGTTTGGCAGGCGTCGGTACCGGCCTTGGAGTGTTACGATTTGAATGAGGTGGACATATCCTCTTTTTTTTTTTTTTTTTTTTTTTTTTTTTTTTTTTTTTTTTTTTATCCTTGGCAGGCTTATTTGTTGTAGCTGATTATCAATTTTAAGGCTATGATGATTCACACTTCTTTTCTGAAGCAAATGAAGTGGGTTGTCAAAGATTGGATCCGTAACTTGGCAGGGCAAGGACTGTGTGGCATGATTATGCATCCCTGTTTCTTTGCAGCCATGGCGGGTTCTACCTATTTTTCACCCTGTTTGGTTTAAAAATTTGAGCCTAATACCTGCTACTCTATGTTGGCCTGTTGCAAAGGCAATAATAACTCAGTTTACATAACGGAGTTTCATGTTTCGGATCTCAAAACGAGGGTTCTAAAACATTGGATCCATGACTTGGTGGCGCAAACACTGGATGGCATAATTATGCAACCGTGTTTGTTTTCTGCAATCATCATCTTTATATCTTTTATGATTGTTGTTTACACTGTTCTTCTGACCACAACATTCCTTTTCCCCGACAGCTATCTATGTACTGCACAACGAATATCAGAAAACCCGGCTTCAAATGCAGGTTTACAACCACATTGAAGTTTATGAGACGCCAACCTGACTTCTAGAACTGTATTTTTGAAAACGGTTTAGATCTCAATATTGATGGGATGGATGTTAATTCCATTGGTGGCGCATCAACTTGGGAATCGAGTCATACTCCAGAAAATGGTGAATGGGCCTCAAAGAAATCAAACGGAATTTAGTTACAGGAACTGCCATTGTCTTCTAGAGTAGGACCCGATTCCCAAGTTGATTTGCCAGCAATGGGATGCCACTTAATTAGATGAGTATTTGAAGAGGAAAGTTATTATAAATGCCTATGTGGTGATTTCAACTATTATCAACCAGAAGGCGCCATTATGTTTCAAGTCAAATGTGCATTGACTTCTGGTCAGTTTTCATATATATACTTTCTGTGTCTGCCTTATATTTACAACTTTTATACCATACTTGACATGCTACATGTAATACCTGAATTTCAGATAACTTGTCAAATGACCAAATTACCCCTGAAACAATAAAACCTAAATAAATAATTTATAAAATTCTGAATTGATTTCCAAACTTCTGAAAACGACCTGTATATGAAACAGATAAAATTTTGGGACAACATTACATTATTTTTGAATGTCCAAAAATTACATAATATATATACACACTTATATATATACCGAAATAAATTAAATAAGAATAATTATATTTATTAAATCTTTTGGAATAGGATAAATACAAAATAAATTAGGAAAATATATCAAGTAACAATTCTAAATTATGTGAGATTACAAAACCAAAATTTCTGGATTTTTATCACCTAAAATTCGGTTCTTATAATTTATTTATACAAATCTTATATTTTTATAAACATATATACCGAAACCCTTATACATCGACAAACAAAAATCCCTAAAAACCTCATTCGACATTCTGGAGCTGAGCCAATAATTTTCTGGTGTTCACTATAATCTTAAGGAACTACAAAAAATAGGATTTGGAATTTAGAGGCACTCGTGTGATCGTGGCAAATTGTTTGTTCTTATAATCATACGCAAGAGGTATAAATTCCTACGACCAAACCTTACGTTGTAAACTTAATCTAGTATTTTTCTTATGTTCTTGGCATCATATATGTTCCATATAAAATAGATAAGTCGAACCATGCAAGCTATTTTGATCGATTATAATTATGGAGAGTAAAACGTACGTAAAATATATAATAAGCTATACGATTTTTCTGGGTTTTGCATATAATTTTTATGGGTTCTATACTAATCATATAAGTCTAGAAAAATAACCATTTGATTTATAGAAGCTCAAAATAATTGATCTTGAATTATGATTTAATCGGATTATAAGAAAAATAAGAAAGAATTAGGAAGAAACCCTAGAACGATTAGGGTTAGGATTTTGTGTGATGAATCTGGTCTAATTAATGCACATTAATGATGTGGTGATGATAATTTAATGATTGGCAACTCTAGGGTTAGGGTTTGGATATTAAAAAGGTGATACGATTTGAAAATAAAACTACAAGGGTTTGTTTTGCCAACTTTGAAACTTAAAGGTTATTTTTATAATGTTAATTAGGTCAGTACAAACATAGGAAAAATATAACTTGAGGGTCCTAAGTGTAATTATTGCAAGAAAATGAATTAATGATAGTTAAAGGGTACGATTTGTAATTAATTAAAATGGAGGGACTAAAAGTGTAAATTCTGGAAAATTGAAGTTATTTTGAGTGAATAATATTATAAAGGGTGTAATGGGTAATTTTGAGTAATTATGGGTTTGATATGTAATTGTTACTAGATTAGGGTTTGAAATATCAGTTTTGTAAAGTTAAAGGACTAAAGGTGTAAATTATGAAATCTGAAGGACCTGAATCGTAATACATATAATTTTGAGGATAGGTTCTGTAAATTGGTAAAGTAAGGTATTTGTTTGGTAAAAATAAATACTATAGGGATTAAAACATGAGTTATGTAAATGTAGGGTTTGATTTGGAAATATGATAACTAAAGGGGTATAAACTGTAAACTGTGAAACTTAAGATACTAAAATGTCATTTTGAACATGGTGTGTGTTAAATCAGTAACTTAAAGTATTTTCCTGATTAAACCTTTGAATTAGATGAATTTGCAATTGAAACCCTAAACTATGTAAAGTTGTTATAATTACTTTTAAACTTTTGTAACCTGATAAAATATATCTTACTTCCATAAAAATCTTAATAAAGACTTAACCTAATCTGTGATATTATTAACTTACTAATAATGGAAATATAACTAAAGACCCTTTGGACTTCTGTCTTCTACTCCTTAGGTTCGAGGAAGGAGTAATCTAATCCCTGTCAGCTTTCATCTTTGTGTTTCTTGCATTCGTAATAAGGTACAGATATTCTGCCCTCTTTCAGTAAGGGTCTTTCATTTCCCTTTTCATTTCAGTCCTTGTCTTCTTATTAGAATTCCCTATACCATTGCTATGTTCCCTGCTTGTTTGTAAACTTTTCATGTGGTCTCTTGTTTGTGAACCTTCCATGTGATCTTTTGTTTTGTGAATCTTCATGAACTTTGTATTTGATTTCTTGTCCTGAACCCTGATCTGTGAACCTTGTTTTGAATCTTAATCTAATAGACTTGTTATAAAACTAAATTGATTTTGATATAAACCTTAAGCTGTTAAATCCTTATTTGAACCTAATTGGTTTTGAACCGTACTTAAACTACATATGAAACGTTTTGGGAAAAGCTATTTCAGAATAAGTAATATCACCTTAATGGAAATTACGAAAAGTTTTGGAAGACCATTTTGAAGAAAACTATTTTGTAAGATCAGTTGTTCTGAAAACCCTTTTTGAAGAATTGTTTAAATGGACTTTTAAATAGAAACCTTTAGAGATAAACTGTTGATATGAAACTTTGATTATAAACTTTTGTTACACTCTTTGAACCATTTGATATAGTTCTTTAATCTGGACTTAAACTTTGATATAAAACTTAACCTGATAAATTCTAAGTTGGACCTATGAGATATAATCCTGAACTGGTTGACATGAACCTTTGCCATGTACCCTTAGGATATGACCTTTTGATTATTTGATAGTATGCCCGACCTTTGATCTATAGTTTGATATTACGAGCCAATCACTAGACATGAGGGTTTTATGTCCATGTCATTGACGCACCTCTGACATGACTCTAGGGCAGGAGAGTGATGACCTGTTCCGTCCCTTATTTATTATTTGCTATGGCCATTATAATTATGATTATTGATTTGTCTGTGGGGCGTATGGGTGCACTCTAGATTTGACCTGTTATCTGTATATGTTATGTTATATGTTTATTGTTATATTTATCTGGTGACTGATGGTGTGTGCGATACACGTCTTTCACATATCTGGGAGCTAGCTACTCTATTTATTTACATTTGCAATGATATGATATGGCTTGTTTCTGGGCTTGTGATAGATTTCTGTTTTCTTCATTTATTGAACCTCATGAATTTTCCCTATTTCTTGTTCCTTTTCTTTTCTTTAGTCTTATTCCTTATTTATTCCTGTCACCTCATTTCTACATCTTAAGTTATCGGTATGACCTGTATTCCTGATTCTTCTTGATTTTGTTTTTACTATCTACTATTGTTTGTTATCGTTATGTCTGTTCACTGAGCTCTTGTAGCTCAGCCGCATTTCTTTTCCTGCGGCAGGTTTTAGTAGGAAGCTGGGAATGAGAGAAGAGTGTATCTTTGGGCTTAGAAGTTTGGATAGCTATGCTGGATTTAGAATTGAACCGAAGATAATATACTTTAGATATAACATTGTGGAAGTTTTCATTTGTAACCCTATAGATTTAGTATCTCATTTGTATCCTTTGAGATTTTTGTATTAATGAAGATGTATGCTTGGTTTTATTCTGATGTGAATCCATTGTTGTAATATCTTTACCCTTGTCGGGTTGGGGTGTTACACTACACGTCTTGGCGAGTTAGATGGCTACACCTCCAACCATAGAAGGCATATCCTCTTTTTTCCATCCTTACCAGACTCATTCGTTGTAAGTGGTTGCCAAGCTTATTTACATTTATTTTCCTACAAAATCGCATTCATTGGTTCAGCTAGGGTACGGCTGTGATGATTAGCACCTACTTTCTGAAACTAATGAAGTAGGTGGTGAAAAATTTGGAACGTGGCTTGCCTAGGCAAGGACCGGATGGCATTGTTATGCAACCGTGTTTCTTTGCAGGTATGGCCAGTTGCACATCTTTTTTGCCATATTCGGTAAAAAAATCTGAGCCTCATAAACACTACCCTGAGGAATATACCAGGCAATGATGAAAGCCATTTTCTAATCGCTGATCTGAGCCTTATTATGTATATTATGATCATGCATTATCGTTGAACCATTATTGACCCTCTCTTACCGCTTATTCTCTTTGGAGTTTACAACTGTTTTCTTTCGCTGTGCCTCGGTTCATTTGCCATGGAGCTACATAACTAGAGCAAAGAAAAGATAAGTATTGCTAAAATTTACATGCTTACTCCACTGTATTACATGAGTCTGCTTATATTTTTTTTTCCTGCCAGCAGGTTTTATATATTCAACAGCCAAATTGCATACTATGGAAACAAGCTAAATATAAAAAATAGATAGAATATCATTGATGGATGTATGGAGACCGAGCCGACCTATTACTGTATTCGCATGGTCTATGCATCCATCAATGATACTTTGTCAATATTTTTGTCTCTCCCAAATTTTCACGCTCACCTACCTGAATACATTATGCTTCAACTCAGATCAAGATCGCCTGTTGGTTAGCTGCCATATATATATACTTTGTATGTCTGTTTTTTGTTTGCCAATTTTATATAATGTTTAATGATACCATTTTCTTTCCAATTACAGTTTTGAGCAAAAACATCTGTTGGTTTTTTTTTTCTTTTTCCATAGATATCTATGTAATGCATGAGGAATATACCAGGCAATGATGAAAGCCATTTTCTAATCGCTGATCTGAGCCTTATTATGTATATTATGATCATGCATTATCTCTCTTACCGCCTATTCTCTTTGGAGCTTACAACTGTTTTCTTTCGCTGTGCCTCGGTTCATTTGCCATGGTGCTACATAACTAGACCAAACAAAAGATAAGTATTGCTAAAATTAAAATTCATTAGTATTTTTACCTGCCAATAGAATTTGTTTAGTATACAGTTAACCATTTGCTTCATGTTTTTCAATATATTAGTTTTTTGTAAAATTCATAGATTTTATGCATCTTGGCAGGTTCAGTGCTACAAAACATTTTGATCATTAGTCCTCTGCATTTCAGTATAAGAGCAACCACATATTTTGTACATCGTGTGTCAATATTAGGAAATGAACACTATCTGACATTCTTTATTTGCCGATACTAACACTTGATGTTCTGTGTCTGTCATGTTAAGTTTTTTTTTCGCATATTCGTAACTGCAGTTCCACAAAAGGCCCTGATCAACAATAGGGTACAATTCTTAAAGAAAGATGAGAAACAGAAGAGAATGCTGTGACAAGTGATTTGGTGCAAATTACTTCTTCGCACCATCCTCTTCCGTTTCCCATCTCTCTTTCATAATTGAACCGTATTGTTGATCAACACCTTTTGTGGAACTGCAGTTGCGAATATGCGGAAACAAACTTACCATGACAGACACACAACATCAACTTTTAGTATCAGCAAATAAAGCATACCAGGTAATCTTCATTTCCTAATATTGACACGCGATGTACATCATCTGTGGTTGCTGTTATGGTCAAATGCAAACGACGGGTTATCAGAACATTTTGTACCACTGGATCTGGCAAGATGCGTAAAACACAGTTGTGACGAGATATCAGCGATGGATGTACGGAGGCCGAGCCGAACTATTACTGTATTCACATGGTCTGTGCATCCATCGTTGATACTTTGTCAATATTTTTGTAACCCTCAGGTTTGCGCGCTCACCTACCTCAATACATTATGCTTCAACTCAGATCAACATTGGCTGTTGGTCAGCTTCCATATATATACTTCGTATGTCTGCCTTTCAAAGGTATAAAATTTAATTTTAGTGAATTTAAATTTGAAAATTAAAGATTGTGTAGCCATAAACTTAAGTACTAATATGTGTTTACAGGATTCAATTTGTCGTCTTTCATAGTCATCAGTTGTTGAAATTTGATTTTGTAAGATTGATTAAGAGGTTCAACTGAAATTTAAATGAATACATGCACACAGAAGCAACGTATCAGCGATGGATGTACGAAAACCGACCTGAACTATTACTGTATTTGCATGGTCTGGGCTACCCAGAAAGTTCTATTCCTCAGGTTTGTTTGTTCAATCATCCTGCAGGCACTACAAAAAAAGTAAAAACATAAGTCACATACTCAGGTATGTATTCACATTTATTTCCCTACAAAACGTCGTTCGTTGCTTTACTTAGGGCAGTGCTATAATGATTCAGACCTATTTTCTGACACTAATGAATTGGGTGGTCAAAGATTGTAACCGTAACTTGGCATAGCAAAGGTCTATCATATAAAGAAGTGAGTTTGTAAAACTTAGTGAAAAATTATAGTTGTGGATTCTATAAAAGTGTTTCAAAGAGAAGTTGAAAGTAACAAGGTATGTATTAGGTGCCCACATTACTTAGTGGATGAATGGTTTAACTTAATAAATGAGTCTGGAATTTCAACATAGTTACCCATTCTAAGTTCCCATACAGTTCCTTTTGTTATTTCAACAATCTAGCAATTCGCCTGGTGCAGGCCTTTGCACAAAGGGAGTTGAAATGACAAAAGGAACTGTAGGGGACCTCAGAAGGGTTAACTATGTTTCTTTTTGAATTCCATTCTTTTTTATGACCTAAAACCAGCATTTACAAAGTAATGTGGCCATACACAGCTTGCTACATTGAACTTCACCTTGAAAACCTCAATTATTAGGGCACATCTATCTAACGATGTAGCTGGGTTCCATTGGTTAAATTGGCCGAGTTCCCTAAAACCATTTGTCTATCAAGCACACCAATGGTTTTAGGGAACTCGGTTAAATTAAGCAATGGAACCCATATACATCGTTTGATAGATGGGCTCTGATAATTGAGGCGTGTTGATTGTGATAATGATATAGTGTGTATTGTGCATGACAAGCCGCACTCTTTCATTATCCCATTCAACACGAGTCCTAATACTCACGTGCTTTTCTAGAATCGACAATTTTTTCTTCGGCACACCTTGGTACTTTGAGCTTCCCCTCGAAAACCCATTCCTATGTCATTGTCATTGCAATGGGTTTGGCGCAAACCTTTGCACATATTTCATTGACATGGCAATGAGATTTTGAGTGGAGGCTCAAAGTACCAAAGTGTGTCGTGGTACGAAAAACGATCACATGATTGCAGCCTATTACTGTATTCGCATGGTCGATGGATCCATCAATCATACTTTCTAAATATTTTTGTCTCTCCTGAGCTTGCTTTTTATCGACAGACATTGATCATCACTCATTATACTATTGGCAAGAGACACCTTCATTTAGTTTATGTGTTTATTACAATGGTTATCTGCTTATCTAATTGGTCTACATTTTTATACAAACTAAAATTATTCTATGCATGTTGGCAGATTCAGTACCACAAAAGGATCTGGTCACCGACCATGTGCATTTCACCAAAGCTAAATGAGGAACTGAACAGAAGCGTCAACAAAACAACAATCAAAACCCACGAATGTTAGAAAAAAGGAGTCTACCTGAAGGTCAGAGATGAGAGTGCAGGATTTAGATTTGTAAGAAATATTCGACTTTGCTTATGTAATTAAAACTTTTGCCAAATGTTGTTAGCTAGCAATATGTTTTGGAACATATTTATGCTCCACCTGCACAATTAATAATTTTTGGTGTAACATTCGGTATGAATGCCGCTTCCGTACAAACACCTTATGTGTGTTAAGATGTAATATCATCAAAACTGCTTCTATAAGTATTCTTTTGTTGTCATCTTATACACTCCTTCATATCATAAGTTATTACTGTACTATTTCATAACAATCTATTTATATAATGCTAAAATTGATGCATGGTTAGTGTCAAGCTCAATTAACCATAAACAAACCAAAAAACAGCTTCAGTAACAATAATCGACAACCGACTAACACAAAGTAAACTAAGCTTTTATTCATGACAACCGTTAGTTTACAAACCTGCAACTAACAGAATAAACAGCAACAACCAAACCAAAACACTCTAATCCTTAAGCTGCATCAAACCAGCATGGCGCTGTTTTTCAAGCCTACTTGCACGAGCTAATTCCAAAACGGCACTCAACCCAGCTAAAATATGTTGCTCTCTCTGTTGTACTCCACCATGTTCATTATCACTCACAACCATAGTTTTTCTTTTAGATCCGAAGGGCCTGCTCCAGGACCGACACCCGAATGCCATTCAAGTTTCTCTGATCTTTGTGGCAAACCCTGATATATAGATCCAAACTTATACATTTTAGCCACTTCAACTATATTTTATTTTTAATACAAAATATATGGTACCTCTTTCATTTATCCCGTAAAAAACAACAATGTTATGTAAAGGATTTATACTTTACAACATATTCTGTTACAACGAAATATACTCATTTTTTACCCCCTTTTTAAAGACTAACTTACATATACAAACATCCCGCCGCAACGCGCGGGTATCCAACCTCGTTTACAACTAATAACCTGGTGTCTTATAAAGAAATAATAAAACAAAATAAATAAGAATATCTAAGTACAAAAAGTAAGTTCAAAAAATAAAAAAAAGTACAAAAACTCAAAAAGTATAATTTGCTAGAGTATGATACAGTGCAAATAATAAAAGAAAAAATAAGTTCAAATAATAAATCAAAGTACAGTGCAAATCATAATGATAAAAGCCAAAAACAAAGATTCGGACAAAATTGCCCTCAAGTGCTGCGCACGTGAGGACCGAGATAACGAGCAAAACTAACGATCGTTATAAAATTGGACCAACGGCGTAATATTTTCGAGATCATGGATCAAAAAGGCAACGATTAGCGTTTTTGGATGTCGTATAAAATCCGGCATAAGTTTAGGGACCAACGGTGTAATTTACTCTTTTATATATTTATGTGGTATACAATTCTACGTAGTTAAGCTGTTCAACATACAATCTTTATATATAT
This sequence comes from Artemisia tridentata subsp. tridentata, assembly GCA_021014915.2. NCBI lineage: Eukaryota > Viridiplantae > Streptophyta > Magnoliopsida > Asterales > Asteraceae > Artemisia > Artemisia tridentata. The sequence continues at coordinate 111,709,581 of CP139509.1, read as the reverse complement.
ATATATGAAGCTAAGTACGACTTGCACTTGCCATAATATTTGTTGTACAATGACATGGAAATGATGACTAAGCAATTTTAATGCCACCTGGCACACACATTACACCCGAATTACATGAAACAACCGTATTTTGTTTAATATTTTTTGACCATTATAGGATTCGAACACTGGTCTCTACAAACAGAAAGAATCCTCATATCACTAGACCAAGCGTGTTTTTGTGATAGAATTTGGAAAATATTATGCTCCGACGCGCCAGCCCACTGTATTGGTCGGGACACATAACATCATTTGAAAGAACACATATCCTTGCAAGGGAAGAATCACAAGAACCTAATCCACTATTGTGATTGTGTTGAGGGTCTTCTTATCTTTACCCTTTCTACTAGAATCGAGTCTCTAGGTTAGGTTAGGGCTTTATTAAACAATCAAACATTCATTTATTCGATTTGGTTGTAAGGGAAGTCTTGTGTCGAGATGACCAAGCCTAGATCATTGGGGATCTAGTTGGGGTTTGATACTTCCGGTGGGAAGTCTTAGTGGTCTTTGTGGGAAGTCTTAGTGGTCTTTGTGTTTAAGTCAAATCATGAGTCCTTTAGGGTGGTTTCCGAGGGCGGAATACCGTTGGGGAGTAGCTCTTCTTAGTGAGCGCCGATCTTAGTACATATCGGTGGAGCGAAGTTGTAACGGTTTGTAGTCCACCAAAAGGATTATACTTAGTGAATAGTATAGTGTCGTGGATTCACAACTGGACGTACGGATGGTATTAACCCCCAATCCCGAACCAGTATATATCGTGATGTCTTTTTACTCGCTTTATATACTTGTGTTGTGATTGTGATTGTGGTTGTTGTTCTATAAACCACGTGGTGCTCTTTGAGGCTTAAAGTTTTTAAACATCTAAAAGGCCGAAGAGACCGTATTTACCCCCTCTACGGTTCTACAATTGGTATCAGAGCGGTATACTCAAGTTTTTGAGCGTTAAAACCTTCCCGAGATGTTGTTTTAAAGTCAAAAACTTCTTTTTCAAAAATTTAAAATACCTAACGAAATTTTTGGAAAGGTTGAGTATAGATCCATGGCTCAAGAGAAATATGTTGAGGGGTGTTCTATGTAAAGACCACCTTTGCTAGAATCCGATGGGTTTTGTTTTTGGAAAACCCGGTTTGAGACCTATGTTAGGTCTAAAGATATTGACTTGTGGGAGATCATCCAAAATGGCAAATTTGTCTTCATGATGCAAGATCCCGAAACAAAGTTGATGGTTGAAAAGCCATATTTGGAATTAAAAGATGATGAGAATAAAAAGATTGGCAAGAATGATGAAGCCAAGATGACTATCTACAATGCCTTACCTCGAAGGGAGTTCGAGGGGGTTTACACGTGCAAGACCGCCAAGGAGATTTGGCATACTCTCATAATTACCCATTAAGGGAACTCACAAGTCAAAGATTACAAGATCGACTTTGATCCATTGTGATCAAGTCGTATTTATTTCCAAGGAATACAATGGAAGTTGTATTCCCGGGTCGTTATCCCCAACGAAGGCGTGAATGGAATTCGTGTTCTCGAATCGTGAAACGTGTTTGAATAGTGAAAATGGAGAGATTTTGGATATTAAATAACCTACAACTACGGGAAGCATAAATAGGCTAAGGAAAACTTAATAAGCATAAAATACAAGACTATAAAGCATAAATAAACAAAAACGCGAAATAAATAAAAACGTAATTAAAAACCGGAAAAGACACGAACCTAAAAACGTCAAAATAATGAAATACTAACTCTACGGGTACAAATCTATTTTTCCTAAGTTCTAATTAATAAAAGAAAATTTTATAAAAAAGAATTATATTTTTCTGATTTGTATTTAATTAAATACGAATTAAAAACAGTTTTAAAAAGAAAAATACATAAAAAATACTAAAACTATTCTAAAAATTCTGAAACTTTTTCTAAAAATAATTTATACAATTACAATCCTAGGAAAAATAAAAATAATGTGCCAGCTTACTCTAATAAGCAGATAATGAGCAAATAAGTTCGTATGAGCTAAATGGAAAACAAGGTTAAGTAAATTGATTGTGCTAACCAAAACAGAAAAGACCCAAGGGCGCTAGTGGTGTGTGTGTGGTGTGTGTTGAGGGTCTGGTATGCTAAAGGTCCCAGGTTCGAATCCCTGGTGTACCTTTTTACTACTTATTATTATTATTTTTTTGATTTTTCTTTTGAAACTTGATAAACATTTGAGAATAAGCAATTTAACTAACTACAACATTTTGTGAAAGACACAAATAAGCTCAGAAAAAGCTGAGGATCAGAGCAGTAAGCAGAAATAAAGAAGAACAAGCAAAAAGCTGTGAATTAAAGGACTAATAAGCATAAAATAAGCTGACTATATACTGAAATAAGCTAAAGCAAGAAGGAACCATCCTAAATAAGCTAAGGGAACATAAAAAGCCACAGAAAACCACCCAATAAGCTCTGAATAAACCAAATAAGCAAAAGAGTATGCTGATGTGCCTAAGATGCAGGGCAAATTGGGCTTATTTCAAGCCTCTCAAAAGCAGTTTAGAAAAATTCAAAAAAATCTAGAAAAAAGGGCATCAACTAGATGAGCAGTTGAATATTAATAGTACCAAATTTTACCTAGATCTAACTTAAAATGAAAACATGAAAAATAAAAGAAAATCAGCTGAAAACCTAAAAATCTAAAATATGCAGGTCTGCTATATGGGACTTGGACTGAATTAAGTGAATTTTTGAACTAAGGCCAAAGGGATTAAAACACTACTTGCAATAGACTAAAATGGACATGATACATGAAAAAATGAGGGCTGAAAAGCCAAAGCTTATAGTGAGCTTAAATGGGGCAGTTCAGCTCCTAAGAGTGCACTATCCTAATCAAAACTACCAAAAGCTTCAATTTAGCCTGAAACCTACTGAAAATAACTCATAGATGTTCCAATAAGCTCAATCCAAATCTACAAAATGGCAAATGAACAGTTCTCACAACTTTGACCCACTTTGGGTCTTGAACCAAACAGCCTTTTAGGAGGGCTGATTTTGTAATTAAACCTGAACTAGACCACACAAGGCTATGAAACTTAAAACAGATGATCAACTAATGATACCAAGAAATTATGAACAACTCACATTCAGAAATAGCACTAAATAAGCATCTAAGCAGTTTTGACTTTATTTGTTGACTAATGTTGACTTTTTAAGAAAAACTAAAGATTGCATTAACTGAAATTACAATAACAATTCTGGAAACTTAAACAAAAGCTGAATGACAATAACAAGTAAAGTACCTAAGATTAAGCTAGATGAAACCTTGAATTCGACTTAATTTAAATCTACACTACGAATGGTCTAAAAACAGTGACAAACTTTTTCTTCTGTCTTCTTTTCTTTAAATACCAATCCAAAAGTCTCCCCTGGGTCTTCTGAGCATTTCCCAATCGTTGGATTGAACTAAGTCCATCTCAATCGTTGGATTTAGTTTTGGCGGGAAAAAGGGAACTAGTGGGATTTGGCTTTTTTCTGAGCACGTGAAGCTTAGTACTAGTAGCTAAGTAGGAGGGGGGTTGGAGGCGTGTGTAAGTGAAAATAAGGGACAAAGTTGTCTGGTGAGGTAGGGGAGGACATGGTGGATTGTCCGAGGTGGTATCCTGGGTAATGGTTTTGATTTTTTGGCGGTTTGGTGGTTTCAGGGAAGGATTTGACCGGGTTTGACTATTTTGGGGGTTAACTAAAAAGGATACGGGGTAAGGGTTTAATGGTTGGGCTTTTGTGGTTATTGGGCTTAGGTTGTAGGATTAAAAAGGGTTGGGTTGGGTTAGTTAAGTGTAGGATAAGGGTTTAGTTTAGGTTTAGGATAAATGGGATTAATAGTTTAGGGACCATATGTGTAAAATCCGAAAGTTCAGGGACCAATCTTGCAACATTCTGAAAATATGACCAAGGATCAATATTGACCCTTTTGATATTTCTGAGGGTTGACTTTGACAATTTGAGCATAATCCCGGTCCAAACTCGTAATTTCCTTTCCCGGCTTCAGCTTTTCACGCTATTCCAATCTTGTGCTCGGTTTTGTCTGTTTTTGCCCTGTTTTCGATCCTTTTATACCTGAAACACATAAAAACACAAACCAAGAATATTTGCAGTATAATATGGTCTATTTGGGTGTTTTTGGTATTTTTATGGTCTAAAATGGGCATAAAATGATGAGTATTTACACACTCATCAGACTTACTCATCCAACAATATGAGAAGTTTTCAATCTCGGATGAAGAAACCATTGATAATGGTTATATTAGGTTCAATGCTATTATCACAAGCTTAACGGCTCTAGATCCTACTTTTAGCAACAAGAACCATGTGAGAAAGTTTCTTCGAGCTCTTCCGGTGAAGTGGCGGCTGAAGGTGACGGCTATTGAAGAAGCCAAGAACTTGGCGGAACTTCCTCTTGACGAACTAATCGGCAACCTCAAGGTGTATGAAATGATCCTTGAAAATGACAAGGTTGCTTCCAAAGACAAGAAGGAGAAGGTGAAGTCTTTGGCTCTCAAAGCTAAAGTCACTAAGAATCAAGCTAGTGACTATAGCGATAGTCAAGAAGGAAGTGGTGATGAAAGTGATGAAGACGATGAAGAGTTCAATCTAACAGCTAAGAACTTTAGAAAGTTCTTTAGAAGAGGTGGTAATTTTAGGCGTGAAAATTGGTTTGGTAACCGAGGAAATGAGGGAAGGAACAAGTTTGGAAGAGGTCGAGGTTCCGACAACAAGGTTGGTGAAAGCTCTAAGCGTGAATGCGGGTTCTATAATTGTGGTGACAAAAGTCACTTCATAAATGATTGTCCGAAGTCCAAAGAAAACAAAGCATTCGTCGGTGGAGCTTGGAGTGATAGTGAAGACGAAGACCAACCAAACAAAGAAGCTACTTGTCTCATGGCCCTATAAATACTAGAGGTACCCCAAAACTCTTCTATTTCTAATAATGATTTAAATGTTAATAAGTTGCAAAAGGAGAATGAGGAGCTAGTTAAATTTGATGAGGATTTCATGAAAACTTTTGAAAATATTGTTAAGGAAAAATGCTCTCTTGAACAAGAGCGTGCTAAACTTAATGAGAAGGTCTATGAACTTGAAAGAGAAGTAAAGATACTAAATCATCGCAAAGAGATGGTGGAACCATGTAAAAGATGTGAGGCACTCACACTTGAGGTTAACTCTTTGAATGATAAAGTATCTAAACTTCAAAAGGAGTCTCTAAGCTTTACTAAATATAAAAAGAGTAGCAATGATTTATACGATATGTTAAGTCGTCAAAAAGTGTCCCAAGATAAGGAAGGTCTTGCATTTTCAAAACATGGAAAAACCACTTCCGAGAGTCTAACCAAACCAATAGTGTTTGTAAACGAAAGCAAAAATGAAACTTCAAAAATTTCCGAGCCTGGCGCGCTGGGTGACGCACCGACGTGCCAGCAGCGCGCCAGGTCTCTGAGGGAAATTGGAGTTTCGTCAAATACTTTTGTTAAACCAACTATTCCTCAAACTCCTTTTGCAAATACTCGAGGTAATCAAGCACCCATTACAAGGAGAAAAAACCCAAAACAATTTTCTAACCCGGGTTCTCGTAATGGTCTTGGTTACACACAACCTCGAGTTAATCATAGACCACTTTTAACTACACCCAATGTGAGACCCTCATTGGTATGTGCTTAAACACATACCTTTTCTTGACCAAAACCGGACCCAAATAGACCAAAAACTAACCAAAATGCCAAAAGATATTGTGTTTTTGTGTTTATATATGTGCAGGCAACGGATAAACGAAAAACGACAAAAGACACAGAAAAACCGAGAAAACGAGCACGAGATTTGGTAAAGACTCAAAGCCGAAGCCGGGAGAGAATTTTATGCTCAAAAGTCAAAGTCAGCCCTCAGAGTCTCACCAAATGACAAGAATAACCCTTGGATCAAATTTAGAAAATTCGCAAAATCAGTCCCTGAAAATTCTGAAAATACAAAAATGGTCCTTATTATTTCATTATTACACAAATCCTAAATCTATCAAAACTAATACCCGGATTTCACTTAACCCAATCCATAACCATTACCCACCAGCCCACACACCTTTACCCAAGCCCAGTCCACTATCCTAACCCATGACCTGACCCACCTTACTATACCCGGTCAAAATAATATAAATAAAAACAACCCGCGCCCAATTCTCCCTTAACCCAGAAAAATTACTATTCCCCCATGAACCCTAGATTTAACCGTACAAAATTACCACAATTAAGGGTATGATTGTCCATTCATAAGGTGCCAGAGTGTCAGAGAAGCACAGAAGCACAAGAATGGGCTACGTAGCAGCATGCTATTGGATGTGACACCTCATGGATTTTGATCAAACGGCTATGATGATTGGGGGATTGATCTGAGGGTTGATAAGAGCTCAAGAGGTGCGGATTGCCAACGTGTACAAGCCTGGAAGCTTCATTTCGAGCCTATAAATAGGGGTGGATTTCTCCTCAATGAGAGTAGTTAGTTTTTTGTGTAATTTCTGTTTTATGTAGTTTCTTTAATATAGTTATGCTGTCAAATTAGTTTCTGCTTTGTAATTTTTAAATTCCTTTTGTAACTTTTGAGGTTTTATTAATGAAAGTTTAGCTTAAATTTACCTTTGCTCTTAATCTCTTAATTGTTAAATCTAATATTAGCTTATTCAGTAGTTTACAGTAGCTTGTTTAAAATCCTTTCTAGCTTATTTCAACTTTTTATCTCATACTTTGTTCATCTCATTTTAAAAGTCCAAAAATATTGAAAAACACTAAGAAAATCCAAAAATAATTCAAAACACAGCTTCAATAAGCTGTTTTCCGAATAGTATAAGCTTATATAAGCTCAGTAGCTTATGGTAAGCTTTTGTTAGGTTCATATCAGTTCTTATCTCCATAAAGTCAAAAAGTCAACATAAAGTCCACTGTGGTCAACATAAGCTGTGGAAGAAATAAGCTGATCTCATCAGCTTATTTGGGTATTATTTTGGCTTATTGGATAAGCCTGGGTAGTTTGTAGCTTCTGAGATCATTCAAAAATCAGCAGGAAAATTTGTGAGTACCAAATTTCCTTTCAAGCTTATTTTCTGCTTATTAGTGATCAGTTTAATTTCTAGCTTATTTGTCACTTATTTCTGATTTTTTAGATTATTAATAGCTTAGATTATCATAATATAGAATAAATCATAGCTTAAATTAGTGATAACGCGCGAAACGCGTCACAAGCTAAACCTCTCACGAAGAAAAGTCAACTCTCGACGGTTCGACGCGATACTCGTTTGTAATAAACCGGATAAGCGAATACCCGAGTCGTAGTCCCAACGAGGCGTGAAATTGAGGATATCGTATGAGGTTTGTTATTAAAATGCTTGAAATAACGAGGGTTGCTTGGTTGCTAAAATCTAATAAAACGAAAATCAAAATAACGTAAACCGGGAAACGAAAAAACGTACATAAACGTAACAATCTATGAAAAATAAACTCTACGAGTGCAAATCTATTTTTCCTACGTTCTAATTAATAAAATAAAATTTTACAAAAAAGAATTGTATTTTTCTGATTAATATTCTATTTAATACGAATTAAAAACTAATTTAAACTAATTAAATAATAAAAAATAATAAACGAATTTAGAAAAATCTGAAAATTTTATGAAAACTACTCTAGGCAATGAAGAATGCAAGAAAAATGAAAAAGTGCAAAAAGCTATGCTAAATAAGCAGTAAAAAGCTGATGAGAAGAAATAAGCTAAAATGGGGCGCAATGATTAAATAATAAATGTTGCAAAGGATTACCAGGACAAGTCCCAAGGGCAGCTGGTAAAGGTGTGGTGTGTGTGAGGCGTGGGAAGGCTGGAGACCAGGGTTCGAATCCCTTGGCCTCCTTTTTGCTAAAATTATTATTATTATTATTATTATTTTTTGTATTTTCTTTTAAAACTCAAAAGCCAATAACAAATAAGGACATTGAAACTGAAAACTATTTTTTGAAACTTAATGATAAGCTCAGAAAAGCTTATCTGGACTGATCAGTAACAAGAAAAATGGGCATAAGCTCATTAATGACAAATAAGCTAGTTAGCTACTAATAAGCTAAGAAACATAGAAAATAAGCTAAAATCTATCCAAGAGCAAGAATTAAGGTCACAATAAGCAATAAAAACCAGAAATAAGCTCTGACAAGCTCAAAATAAGCAAAAAGCCAAAAAAAAGTCTGTTGATTACCCAAAGAGCAGGGCAAAAAGGGGCAATTTCAAGGCATCATAAAGCACTCTAAAGAAAATCTAGAAAATTAATAAAAATGGGCATTAAGTAGGTGAGCAAGCTAACTCCAACTAAGCTGAATTTCAGCTTATCACAACTTAAAGTCTGCCATATCTTCAAAATTTACCAAAGGGCCAAGTTTGCCAAATGAAAATAATCCAAGGGTCATTTTGGGATTTTCGAGCTCGAATTAAATCCGTGTGAAGAATATCTTTCCCGGCATCGGCTTTTGAAATCTTTTCCAAATTAAGCTCGGTTTTTGTCCGTTTTTGCCCTGTTTTCAATCCTTTGTACCTGAAACACATAAAAACACAAAACAAGGATATCTGCAGTAATATTTGGGTGTTTTTTGTCGTTTTCTAGTCTAAATGGGTATAAAAATGATGAGTATTTACAAACTCATCAATCCCCCACACTAAACTATTGCTAGTCCCTAGCAATCCGATCATATGAAGTAATGAAAGGATCAAAAGAATACCAAGTATACCCCGTTTTGATTTTTTATTCAATGCGAGAATTTTAAACTAGAACAAAATAGATAAAATGCTTGATTTTCAAAAATGGTATCATGGAACGGGATTCACACAAAATGGGTGTCTCCAGGGAATTGAAATCGTCATCCTCTTTTTTATACTCCCAACTAAGCTTAAACTTATTGTGCAAATGTTTTTGTAAAATGCTAACACTACTTATACTAATAATCTATGTAAGCCGAGACTTAACTTTTCACTCCCACATTTATTTAAGTTAGGTGACTGTGCTTGATTTTCAAAATTTTGATCACCAAAAATTGACGTTTTTATAAGATTTTGACTAATACTAGTTAAAAGATAGATTTAAAATTCATAACAAGCAAGTTTCAAAACTTTATTGCATTTTGCAATATCATTCCATTTTATTTCCTTTTTATTTTTTTCATTTTTTCATTTTTTTTCATTCATTTTTTTTTTCTTTTTTTTTTTTTTTTTTTTTTTTTTTTTTTTTTTTTTGTGATACTTAACTTTGTGCAATATAAACTAACGGAGTTTCACGGGAACCAAGACCTTAAACCTTCCTGGAATAAAGGATCCAAGGGCCGTTACAACGGAGAGTTCCAAGACCTTAACGCCTTTCAGAATTAAGGGTCCAAGGGCCGGTGTAAGAGGGTAGCCAAGACCTAAACGCCTTCCGGAAATAAGGATCCAAGGGCCGATCTTGAACCTTAGCTTTTTAGCACATTTATTTATTACTTAACTTTTGCAACTATGACATATGCTTGTTCCGAAGTTTAAATAAAGCCTTGAACTAGTATTTTTCAAAATCGTATGAAAAAATGATTTTGTGTGTTCAAAAGTTTGAAAATAAGCACTTATTAAGTCAGATTAGGAGCTACTGGGAGGAAAAGCGATAGATTACTTATATAAGCTCTAAAGAGAACCAACTACTCTACGCTTAGCATTTTCATTTGCACAAATCGTAAAACCTTAGTCTAACCGTTAAGGAAGCAGCCAGATCAACACTCTGGCAGAGTCGGGATTCCCTTTGTTCTAACCTAATCAAGACTAAACACTTCTTTTTTATTGCAATTTCTTATCTAAAAACGAAAAAAATTTAAAATTTTTGGTCAAAACGGGGGTACTAGGGCACTAGAAGGTACATATGTGACAAAATTCGCGAGAATTCCCCCCACACTTAGAATTGAATATTGCCCTCAATATTCAAAGTACCGGCTATTATGCCGACACTTAGAACGTAAAAAGGTAATACTAATAGCCAAGTGTGGAACAGAAATCTCAATTTTCACAAAAAGGATTTAAAAGATATCCCTAGATAAACGTTAGTAAAAAGATCGGATATTGGGCGGCTGGATTGAAAACAGGCGCATCAATCATCACGATCTAAGGGAAACCTGCAAACAACACACAAAACAAAGCACAGCAGAGGAATCCCCCACACTTAGTTGTTAGAAAATAGAAAGAAGTCAGAAACATGGGTTGTCACCCATGTGGTGCTAATGTTTTTGTTAACCGAGTCACTAGCTTGACTCGACCCCGAATTCATTTGTCCATGGGGGAGCAAGTGGAAGAGAAAATCTCCATCGGACTTTCATTCAAAATGTTTGGATAAACATTGAAGTACTTGAAAGTTCCACTCCGATGAGATACACCCGGCTCAAAAGAATGATAAATGGAGATGCCGGGGTCAAAAACTTTGTCCTCACTCCCAAATGAGAGAATGGAAGGACAAGCTACCTTATAAGCAGAGAAAGGTAGAAAAACTCGAACGACATATGTGACGTCAATATAATGGCCATCATCAAAGGGTAATGTCACATATGTCGGAGAAAGAATGTCCTCATGAATCTCGGGATCAAGAATTGACGTCATATTATCAAGTTGAGGACTAACAAAGTCCTTGACCTCATCGTTCTCTAACTCTTCATCAAAGAGAGGATTATTGCAAGAAAAGTACTCGTCATCAAATTCAAAAAGAGAATTTGAATAGACTTCGAGACTTTCATTTGAAACGTCCTCATCAGAAAGTGATTCGTCATCACTAGAGGAAAAATCATCATTTGAATTGAAAAGAGGGTTAGAGAAGATCCCGGAAGTATCCTCAGAAATGTCAAGAGGATCATCATCACAATAAGACCAATCACATTCACTGTAGGATATATCCTCAGACTCACTTGGGATTGGGAAAAGGTTCTCAACACTAGACTTTATGAATTCGTCCGATTCCTTTTCAGGAATAGTGCTGAAATGCTCATCCCTCATAATTAGAGAGTCCTCGGAGTCCATAGACTGTAAGATGGATGTGATTGCAATAGACTGAGGGAGTTGAGAAATAATTTCACTAAAAGGAATAACACTCTCCTCGTCGTCCTCCTCATCAATATTGCTAGCATAAATGGCTTTTATACGTTCCATTTGCTCTTCTGCTAGCAATTCTGCAATACTTTTGTCCTCCTGCCTTTTCTGGACAGGTGTGATTGCAGGTGAAGAATTCTCATAATATTCCTTTATTTGAATAGTATGCTCATCATCTTCATCGAGAATGGCAGCCCTAAGAAATTTGGCACGCGTTTCCGCTGCTCGTTCTTCGGCTAGCAATTCTGCCATAGATTTTTCATGAGGATGACTAATGGAATGCTGTAGGGGTTGGACATTGTCAAAACCGGGAGTATTGTACCAAGGATTAGGTTCTTGATCCCACGGTTGACATTGATAATCGTCATAAGGACCCCCATACTTCGCACAAGGAATATTCAGAGCATTTTGGAACGATGTATCATTGAAGTTTTGATAACACGGTTCTTGCTCGAATGAATTCTGAGGAAGGTAGCTGAAATCGTTTTGAAAATTTGAATAAGTGAATGTATTTTCGATTTCAGAAGTGGAACACATGCAAAGTCCGTGAGTAAACTCACATCCTTTGCAAAAACATCGTTCACAAAGTGAATTGTCTCCCAACGAATCTCCACATACACAGCAATTTTGCTGTTTGAGCGAAGATGGATGGGGTTGTGGAGGGTGTTCGGAAAAACTTTGAGAATTATTGATGGAATTAAGCTCTCTTTTAAGAGCTACTTCACACCAATAACAAGATCCTCTTGGGTTGTGATTTCCACACCGCTCTACGAGTGCAAATCTATTTTTCCTACGTTCTAATTAATAAAATAAAATTTTACAAAAAAGAATTGTATTTTTCTGATTAATATTCTATTTAATACGAATTAAAAACTAATTTAAACTAATTAAATAATAAAAAATAATAAACGAATTTAGAAAAATATGAAAATTTTATGAAAACTACTCTAGGCAATGAAGAATGCAAGAAAAATGAAAAAGTGCAAAAAGCTATGCTAAATAAGCAGTAAAAAGCAGATGAGAAGAAATAAGCTAAAATGGGGCGCAATGGTTAAATAATAAATGTTGCAAAGGATTACCAGGACAAGTCCCAAGGGCAGCTGGTAAAGGTGTGGTGTGTGTGAGGCGTGGGAAGGCTGGAGACCAGGGTTCGAATCCCTTGGACTCCTTTTTGCTAAAATTATTATTATTATTATTATTTTGTATTTTCTTTTAAAACTCAAAAAGCCAATAACAAATAAGGACCTTGAAACTGAAAACTATTTTTGAAACTTAATGATAAGGTCAGAAAAGCTTATCTGGACTGATCAGTAACAAGAAAAATGGGCATAAGCTCATTAATGACAAATAAGCTAATTAGCTACTAATAAGCTAAGAAACATAGAAAATAAGCTAAAATCTATCCAAGAGCAAGAATTAAGGTCACAATAAGCAATAAAAACCAGAAATAAGCTCTGACAAGCTCAAAATAAGCAAAAAGCCAAAAAAAAGTCTGCTGATTACCCAAAGAGCAGGGCAAAAAGGGGCAATTTCAAGGCATCATAAAGCACTTTAAAGAAAATTTAAAAAATTAATAAAAATAGGCATTAAGTAGGTGAGCAAGCTAACTCCAACTGAGCTGAATTTCAGCTTATCACAACTTAAATTGAAGAAATGATAAATAAAAGAAAATTGCTGAAAATGTGAAAAATCAAAAATGCGTAAAATCTATTATGAGTAGTGGGCTGTTAATGGCTATTTCTAAGCTACTTAGCAATTGGAATAAGCTGAGTTATGCTAAATACCATCTAGAAGATCCAACTACCTCAGGATAAGCTAATGGAAACAGCAAGTAAGCACTAAGTCTAAACCAAAAAAAGCCATAGGCTACTGATGCAGACTGCTTATTAAACTTGTTTTGTGCAGACCAAAGAAAATGGCTAAGCAACACAAACCTGAATGAATTAAGACCAAATGGCTGTGATGCAATCAACACATTAACTTGAGCATATGAAATGCAAAGAACAAGGCCTAATAAGCTAGTCCTCAATATAAGCTAGCAAGAACAGTTGGCAGCCTAAAATATAGAATAAACAACTTAAATCTAGATAGATTCTCAGAACAGCTCACATTAACCTCAAAACAACTTGTTTAAGCTAAATTAAGCATGATCAAAACTCTCAATCAGACAAATAAACAGTGATGGGTAATTTTGACCTGTTTTGACCCATTGAACCCAACAGTCCTTAATGGACTGTTCTAACTTGTGAGCAATGGAAAAGCACATTTAAACTAGAAACTTCAAAGGCTGATGAATACAAGACCATAATGAGAAAAAAAATAAGCAATCACAAGTTCACAATTGGGAATGAGGCATGGAAATTAAGCAATAAGCACACTTGACTAACGTTGACCAATGAAATAAAAACAAGAAAAATGAAATTTTCATTAACTAAATTGAAATTACATTACTGAAAATTAAAAAGAACAAGATAAATAACAATTAAAGAACAATACCTAATTTTTAAGCTAAAATTAAACCTGCTCTCTACTGCTACTTTCTATTCTATTTATACTACTACAAAACTAGGGTTTTTCTTCTTCTATTTCTCACTTCCCTTGTGCTTTCTGAACATCAATCAGGACCATTGGATTAATCTAGAGCAATCTCAGCCCTTGAATTATTTTGGCGCCCATTTTGTCCCACGGATTGCCAGCGTGGAGGAGGGGGGTGAGTGAGGGAAAGGTAGGGTGGCTGGTAGGTGTTTGGGGAATGGGTTAAGGAGACAAAGTTGTCTCAAGAAGTACAGGTGAGGTGAGGGGTTGGTTTTGGTGGGATAAAGGTTTGGGGAAGGGATGGGATTGACTGGTTGTTGTGTTTGACTGGGTAGCTAAAAATAATAGGTTTTTATTTACTTTGGGCTTTGGTGGGTTAATGTGGGCTTTGGGATTAAAAGGGTGAATTGGGTTAATTTTCTTTTGGATCCGGTTGGTTTGTTTTGGGATAAATGGGACTTAAATATGAATTAAACCAAGGACCAAATGTATAATTGTTGTCAACTTCAAGGACCAAGTCTGCCATATCTTTAAAATTTACCAAAGGGCCAAGTTTGCCAAATGAAAATAATCCAAGGGTCATTTTGGGATTTTTGAGCTCGAATTAAATCCGTGTGAAGAATATCTTTCCCGGCATCGGCTTTTGAAATCTTTTCCAAATTAAGCTCGGTTTTTGTCCGTTTTTGCCCTGTTTTCAATCATTTGTACCTAAAACACATAAAAACACAAAACAAGGATATCTGCAGTAATATTTGGGTGTTTTTGGTCGTTTTCTAGTCTAAATGGGTAAAAAAATGACGAGTATTTACACACTCATCAATTAGCTAGGTATAGTGTAAATTAGGAAGATCAGTTCTGAAAGAGGTGTTTGGTTTAAGATCATGCTTTGTGATTAATCTGGCTTCTACTGTTCTAGTGCTATTGTATGAATTTTGTTTGAGCTTGTTAAGGATTTTAGAAGCTGTTTACATCAGATTTTAAGCAAATAGAACTAAGTTGAGGTTTTTGAGTCATTAGGTGCAAATCTAGATCATAAACTGCCCTAATAAGCTGCAGATAAGCTGAGCTTATTTAGACCCATATTTTGGTATCTCTGAGTCATAGATAGTTGTTAAAGCAAGGTTCTAAAGTGTGGTTAAATTTGGTCTAGTTTTGAAAGAGTTTAGCGCCAAAAACCAAAACTGCTGCATCAGAACAGTTTTGTGCAGACATCACTTTCAACTGCTGATCTAGGCTTATTTGTGGCTTAACCACTTGAGCCTAAGTCCTGATTTTAGGTTTGCAAATAGCTTGCATATCTAGGATTTAGAAGATTATCTGGGATTCCACTTTAGAACTTATTTAATAGCTTATTTCTAGTCTGCAAATCAGCCCTTTAGCACTAATCTGAGCCTGCACAGTTTTTGCTTCCCATAACTATCTGATCTCAGCCTTATTTGAATAAGCAATTGAGGATAACTTTTGGGCATTTTAGGGCTGAAAGTAGTATTTGATATAGACTTTAAGTTCTTGCTTTTGAATTTTCCCTATAAGCTTATACCTGGCTTATAAATCAGCTGCAAAAGTGCCTTTCACTCATTCTTTTCTGCACAACATTGCAACTGTTCCACTGCTTATCTGCTTATACCTTGTGCTTAATTGGTCCTTTTCAGTTGATTTGAGTTTGATAAAGTGTGTTTATTGAAATTTGAGCTTTTGGTAGTTTTTAGAGCTTTTTAGCTTATTTTTGGCTTTTTCCAAAACTGCTTATTTAGGCAAACAGCTTATTTAGGTATAGATAAGCTCTGCTTTTATTTTTCCTAGCTTTTAAATTTAATTTTAGATTTATCTGCATATTTTCACATTTTTCTAAATTAATTTACTATTTTTAATCCTTTTAATTAGTTGAGTTTAGTTTTTAATTCATAAAAAAAAAAGTCAAAAAAAAAAATTTTCTTTTTCCAAAAATTTTCTTTTCATAATTAGAATTTAAGAAAAATAATTTTACATTTTTAGGACTTAGAATTTAAAAATTCACTTTTTAATTACGTTTTTAAGATTCATCGCGTTTGTTTTAAAATTCCAAATTGCGTTTTTAGAATAGTGTGCTTAGAATAATTGTACTCTTAGCTTAAGTAATTATTTTTACTTTATATTTCATTGTTCGTAGTGTAAAATCCACCAATCATCACTCTTATTCACCATTCACTTCACGTATTCGACACCGTAAACGACGACTCGACTTCAACCTTCGTTAGGACTACGACCCGGGGAAAATACATTCGTTGTATTTTCTTTGGAAAATAAATATACTTAAAACGATAGATCACTCATCAACATACAACCAAAGATCTTCTTTTCAATATAATCAATCATTTCCAAGAAGAAATTTTTATAACAATAATCAAAGGTCCTCACACTACCAATATAACTCATACTAAAGGAGAGACAACTCCTACACAAACCAAATATTCTTTAGACCTCAAACTCATCACCAAGCTATCAAAACCAAAATAATATTTAAAACAACCATTGGTCTAGTTTCTCTAGGTTTGGTATTGAGAAATTATGTGTCTTGCTTCAAGACCCAAGAATGTTTAACTTGGGCACTTTAAATGCTAACCAAAATGGACCCAAAAAGCAATGGGTACCAAAAACTTGAATTGCATCTTTGGTTGTAGGTTTGCCTCAAATGTGATCTACAACTGGACGAGTGGATAATGGATAGCGGTTGCACTAAACACATGACCGGGAATAGGAGATTGTTCACATCATACAAGGCGTATGACGACAATCAAGTCATATTTGAAAGCAAACTTAGTGGGAAAATCATAGGTAAAGGTAATGTCCTTCATGACTCTATAGAAATTACCAATGTTGAGCATGTTAGTGGGCTAAACTTTAACTTGATTAGTGTTAGTCAATTAAGTGATGATGATTGTGAGGTTAAGTTTACTAAAGTAGATTGTACAATTAGTAAAAATGGTGTAGTATTAGATAGAGGTCATAGGAGAAATAACTTGTATACTTGCAAGTTGGGAGATAACTCCAAACAACACATATGTCTTACATCCATGGTGGATAACTCAACGCTTTGGCATAGGAGGTTAGGTCACGCCAATATGTGGTTAGTCCAAAGTCTAGCTTCCAACGAGCTAGTAAGGAATTTACCAAAGTTGAGTTTTGAAAGACATTATTGTGATACTTGTAGTCTAGGGAGTCAAGGACATGCAAACAATAGGAATAGGAATGAAATGTCAACTAATAGGGTTTTAAAGTTGTTACACTTAGATTTGTATGGTCCATCTCCAATCCAAAGCTATGGAGGAAACTTCTACACTTTGATGATTGTAGATGACTATTCAAATTACACTTGGATATTATTTTTAGCATCTAAGGATGGAGTCCTAGGAAAATTTGATATATTAAGGAAAAAGCTTGAAAACTTGCTTGATTGTTCTATTGTTTCAATAAAAACAAATCATAGTAGTGAATTTGATAAATTACAATTTGGTAGCTTTTGTGAACAACATGGAATATCTTATAACTTGTCGGGCCCGTTCACTTCTCAATCGCTTGAGATTGTTGAAAGAACACATCATAAGTTACAAAAGATGAGTCGTGCAATGCTTGACGAGCAATCCATTCCACAAAAGTTTTGGTGTCATGCCCTAGATACCGCGTGCTACATATTTAATAGAGTCTACATTAGAAAGGTCATTAATAAAACACCCTATGAGATACTTAGAAATAGGAATCATTCCTTAGAATACTTTATGGTATTTTGGTTGTAAAGTATTTATACTTAACACCAAGGAATATCTCACCAAATTCGACCCAAAGTCATATGAAGGTGTGTTCTTAGGATACTCTCAAACTAGTAAAGCATACATAGTGCTTAATAAGGAAACAATGATGATTGTGGAATCTCTCAATGTGACCTTTGATGAGAGCATGCCCGAGCCTAAATCATCTCCTTCGGAAGAAGATGATGTGATCGATGAACACATAGTTCAAGATCAAGAAAGGTCGCTGTCATTACAAGTTAATGTTTCGGATGAAGGCAATCCTAAGAAAGTGAGAGAAGCGAGGGGTCATCCTATAGAATAAGTCATTGGCAACTTGAATAAAAGAACACTTAGGTCACAAACTAAACAAGACTAGGTTTTGGCATGACATTTTTCAAAAATCCAAATTGTTTTTGGGATAGGTTTAGATGTTCATGGTTGACCTGCATCTTAGGAGAACAATCTTACAGGATAAGTTAAAGATGTCTAGATGGTCGTTTGCAAAGTCCTTTAGGTGCTCTTAGAGCTTATGTGCTTATGTGACTAGGATTTATGTGAAGGCATGGAAGGAAATTCAAATAAATTTTTTTCGAGAGGAAAGATATCTATCAATGCATTATTCAAATGATGATTGATAATATCCTAGATCCTACATGTCTATACTATGTGTGATGAACAAGAAAATTTGACACAAAACATTCTATTACATTTGCTAGAATTGAAAGTCATTTGTGTCAAATTACCAAGACTAGATAAAATTTCGGATCACAACTTACACTTGTGTTGAAGAGTTTATATCTTACTCTACTTGTTCAATTTATGTGAAAATTGCATGCTATGTGTTTAGGGTAGAAAAGAAAAGAAAATATTTTATGCAAGCATACAAACTACTTGCGTAGTTTGAAGAGAATTCCCATGGTTTGAATTCGGTATGGTATTGCATAACATACTAAAATACCCATTTAATAGATTTAATAAGCTAAGTATTTCATCCGAAATCTTAGAAACTTATTTTGTTAATGCAAGTAACAAAAAAAAAAGGATTATTAATATCGACACACTACATAACAAACTATAAACCGGAGCTATCTTATATTGTATATTGACTTTCTATACAATGTGTGACGGTTTATAGGATCTAGTTTGTGTATTCATTAATTTAAAATACACTTGATGTCTGTACACACACAACTACATTCTTGAGATGAATTACATGAAATACTTGCACTTGGTTCATGTATGATGAGAAGTAGGTTTTAAATTGTGTTTGATAGAATCATTTAACTCCAAAATGATGATCTAGGAACTTCACTCATCCAACCATAATTGGAAGTATCATGCATGGCTTAACAAATTATGATGCATGCATGATTAGTTATGGGAACTAGCATCAGAGACTAGATCATCCAATACCAACCCAAAAGAAACTAAACTACTTCAAATGAAACAAATTAGCTTTCCCATATATTATTCTTAAACCTCTCAGTTTGTACAATCAATAAGGAATCAATGTACTAATACGTATTATCCAACGGATACTTAGATACCTATTACCTCTGCCTAACTCTTAACTTATCATTATTTAAGGAATTAGTGTATTAAAGGATAGTGTCACCAAAATCTTATTCATCATTTCTACCCAAAAACATGGATAACCAACCAATCTCACCAAAAAATGTTCTTGACAACCACATCTTCTTAGGTAGTGACACTCATTATTTGAATGCCAACAATGGTAATCATGAAGTCATGAACAACATTGGAGTTCCTCAAACTCCAAATGAAGATGTTGGGATTGGAGACGGGTGGTTATGCATAATGACCTACAATTTCCTAGGGCTAATCTAGAAGAAATAATGCAAGATGAAATTTGGAACAATCTTAATAATGCTCAAGTCACAATATCTCCATTTAGGTGTATTGGAGAAGAAAAAGTTTGGGAAAAGATAAGGAAGCCCTTAAGCCCAAAACTTCGTGAGAGCAAACATTCAATTTGTTGTGAAAACACGATTGACATGCTCAATGATATTAAGGATAATAAGGAAGAAAACCGAGAGATGTTCAAATCTCTTCATGAGGGAGTTAAAATGCTCCAAGCATTGGCTTCCAACATATCCTCCCTGGTGCATAATGATAGGAGCTATGAAACAAGTGATGACAACTTGGAAGATTACAAGGACTAGTAGTGTGCTTGGTGTTTGTTTTGCTTATGTGGTTCGTTAGTCTATTGCCTTTATTGGCAAATTATGATTGTATGACTTGCTTGTGCTTTTTATAATAATAAAGATGCGTTTTGTTTCATTGCTTCATGCTCAACAAATGGTTAATTGGAGTCATAATGGATTAATAACATATATATGTATAGGTTTTGAACTAACCCATGATTGAAAGTATCCAAATGGTCACCTAACCCATTTTGGACCTTCACATGTGAGGATTTTTTATGTGTTGCTTAGTGGTTGTTTCTTGTGTAGCTAGGACACCAAAAATGTGTGGCTCTTGACCCATGGATCCCCGCATTGGAACGAGAGGGAGCAACGATCTAGGGGGAGCTAGGTTCAAGGGGGAGGATACTATCGGAGAAATTGAGCTCAAGATATGTTTAGAATTAAAGTCCAAGTGACATCCCGCCTTTTTGATTCGACAAAAGGGGGAAAAAGAAAGCAAAGTGTGAAGACCAATTCAAAGATAAAGATCAAGGCTTCACCAAATTGCAAGGTCAAGACGCAAGCTACACCAAAGGCGTTCTTAATCTTCGCTACGATTTGTAATTTTATTTGCTTTCGGAATTTATTTGTCATCATCAAAAAGGGGGAGATTGTTGGGACAACATTAGTTAGATCTCCTTATGTTTTAATGATGACAAATAAAGCTTTGAAACACATAAAATCACAAACGTTAGCCAAAATCTTCCCGACCAAAGAAGTAGGCCTGGCGCGCTGCCGGCGCTCCTACGCGCCAGCGACGCACCAACCCATTGTATTGGTCGGGACGAATAATTCAATCCTTAGGATATTTTTGTTTATGCACTTGTTTTGTTTAATGTTTAATTTTCATGCAAAAGGAATTGTACTAAATTGGGGAGGATTGTTGGAAATTTAGTTCAATTGAGGGATATGATCATACTTGGAAATAGGTTTGGAGGTACGGAGTGTACACCCATTAAGTCCCTGATTACCCTGACTCTAATAGTGGTTGGGAGTAACTCATCAGAAGGTTCAATCCTTCATAGAGTTACTACTGCTAGTTCTAAGTTAGTATTGCTGGAGTAGAGTTACTACTGCTAGTACTATGTTAGTACTGCTGGAGCAGAGTTACTACTGCTAGTACTAAGTTAGTACTGCTGGAGCAAGTTACTATTGTTGGCATAAGTTAGTACTGCTGGAATGAGTATGTAACTACTCTGACCTATTCAAGTGGCAGTTAAAAATGCATTTACGACTATGTTTAATTGGTCATGTAACCACTATTGGCTATAATGGGGATAATTATGAGGCGATTAATAGGCCGATTAATCCTCATAATTCCATTTGATTAGCAATGAGTATTTTCCTATAAATTAGAAATCAATTATGCATGAGAAAGAGATAACAGAAAACATAAACACTTGGATGCCTAAGCGTTATTGATTTGCGCCTAATTCAATAACAAAAATTTGGTCTTATCCTAAGTAGATATTCATGATACTCAGGCAATAGGGTCGAATAGTTTACTTTGGAAAGTGATAACACTATTCCAAGTGATATCCAGTAACCATTCATTGGTACGTAGTTAGGTCATTGATTATCTTCACCCTGTTCTGGGCTCACCACATCCAACAATCAAAGTAAAATATTTTATGATAATCAATGGCTGTTGTTGCTATGAAACACATGGCTTCAAACTTTGCCAAGCTTGATAAGTTTGAAGGGGTGGATTTCAGAAGATGGCAGAAGAAGATGCACTTCTTGCTTTCAAACATGAGTGTGGTGTATGTTCTGAGCACACCTATTCTTGATGATGGGGATGATGCTACTGTGGAACAAATGAGGAAGAGGAGCACATGGGAGAATGATGATTACATTTGCAGAGTTTTAATCCTCAATGGTATGTCTATTTCTCTCTTTGATATTTATCAGAATGTTGAATCTTCCAAAGAACTATGGGCTTCCTTGGATGCCAAATATATGGCTGAGGATGCATCAAGTAAGAAGTTTCTTGTAAGTAATTTCAAAAATTACAAAATGACTAATTCAAGACCAGTTATGGAACAATACAATGAACTTCTTGGTATCCTTGAAAGGTTTACACAACATAAAATGAACATGGATGAGGCTATTTCAGTCTCTTGTATCATTGACAAACTACCTCTTTCTTGGAAAGATTTCAAGCATACCTTGAAACACAAGAAGGAAGAACTGACTCTTGTTCAGTTGGGCAGTCATCTGCGTATTGAGGAATCCCTCAGGGCGCAGGATAATGATAAGCCAAAGAGTAGCAATGCTACTAGTGCATCTGTTGTCAATATGGTGGAACATAACAATTCCACCAGGTACAATGACAACAAGGGCAAACGTAAACATCATGATAACACAAGGGCTGACCCTAACAAGAAGGCAACACCTACTTGTTGGAAATGTGGCAAAACTGGTCACATTAAAAGGGATTGCAAAGGTGTTAAGGTTGGTGGTAAAGCCAATGGTTCAGGCACTAGTGGTTCAGGGAGTGGTGGTTCTGCCAACTCACTTAAAGGTCAGAATATGTTTAATAAATCCTTTTAGATTTATTATGTTACATATGTATCTGAATCTAACTATTTGCAGGATGATGATGTTGCGTGGTGGGTTGACTCTGGAGCAAATGTTCATGTGTGCAAAGATAGACGCTGGTTCAAGACTTACGAGTCACTGAATGATGGTTCTATTCTTCACATGGGAAATGAGTCAATAGCCCTGATGCATGGTCGTGGTTGTGTAGATCTTAGTTTTAGTTTTGGAAAGATTGTAACTTTTTTTTAATGTTATTCATGTTCCTGATATAAGGAAGAACTTGGTTTCAAGTAGTGTTTTGAATAATCATGGATATAAACAAGTTATTGAATCTGATAAATTTGTATTATCTAAACATGGTGTGTTTATTGGTTTTGGCTATTTGTGTAATCAAATTTTCAGGCTTAATATTATCACTGATATTGTTAATTCAGCCTTTATGTCAACCTCTAAACTGAACGACTCTACCCTGTGGCATGCTAGACTTGGCCATGTACATTTTAAAAGGATGCAAGATATGTCTAAGGATGGGTTAATCCCAGCATTTGACATGGACACTGAAAAGTGTAAAACTTGCATGATGACCAAAATAACTAAAAAACCTTTTCAGGGTGTAAAATGCGAGACTCAGCTCTTGGAGCTTATACACAGTGACCTGTGTGATTTGCATGCCACTCCCTCTTTGGGGAATAAGAAGTACTTTGTGACATTTATTGATGATGCTTCTAGGTTTTGTTATGTCTATCTGTTACATACTAAGGATGAAGCATTAGATAAATTAAAAGTATTTAAAACTGAAGTTGAGTTGCAACTTGGGTCCCTGATCAAAAGATTAAGGACTGATAGGGGAAGTGAGTACATGGATACTCTGTATTTTTAGTCTGTTGGTATAATCCATGAAAAGACTGCTCCCTATACTCTTTAGCAAAATGGTATCTCTGAAAGAAAAAACAGGGTACTGAAGGAGATGGTTAATTCCATGTTGTCCTATTCAGGGCTGAGTCAAGGGTTCTGGGGTGAAGCTATGTTAACAGCTTGCTATTTATTAAATAGGGTTCCCAATAAAAGGAACAAGGTTACCCCTTATGAACTCTGGACTAAAAAGAAACCTAATCTGAACTATCTCAGGGTCAGGGGTTGTAGGGCAGTTGTAAGACTCCTTGATCCAAAGTTGAAAACTTTGGGTGAAATAGGCATTGAGTGCATCTTTGTTGGATATGCTGAGCATTCCAAAGCTTTTAGGTTCTATGTTATTGAACCTAATGAATATGTTTCAATTAACTCAATAATTGAATCAGGGATGCTCTCTTTGATGAGAATAGATTCTCATCAGTCCTTAGACCAAGTCAGAGGATTCCAAGTGGAACTAATGATATTGGTACATTAGAGGTCCCTGATGAAGTGCTATCAGAGGTCCCTGATGAGGTTGTGGTTCAACAACCTGAGCTCAAAAAGAGCAAAAGAATCAGGACTCTAAAGTCATTTAGACCTGAGTTTCAATTATATTTAATTGAAAGAAAAAGGGATGAGGTCTCTGACCAACACTCCTATTTCTTTAATGTTGAGGATGACCCGCAAATATTTTATGAAGCAATGAAGTCCCAGGATGTTGCTTTCTGGAAAGAAGTAATAAATGATGAGATGAATTCCATCATGGGCAACAACACTTGGGTGTTGGCTGATCTACCACCAGGTTGCAAACCTTTGGGTTGCAAATGGATTTTCAAAAAGAAAATGAAGGTAGATGGAACTATTGAAAAGTTCAAGGCTAGATTAGTCATTCAGGGTTTTAAACAAAAGTAAGAGATTGACTACTTTGATACTTATGCCCCTGTGGCTCGTATCAGTACCATAAGATTGTTGATTGCTTTAGCATCAATTCACAATCTGATTATTCATCAGATGGATGCGAAGACAGCTTTCTTGAATGGTGAATTGGATGAGGAGGTTTATATGAACCAACCTTAGGGCTTAATATTTCCTGGCAATGAAAACAAGGTGTGTAAATTGATTAAGTCCTTATATGGACTGAAGCAGGCACCTAAGCAATGGCATCAAAAATTTGATGAAGTGGTTTTGTCTAGTTGTTATTTACTTAACCAGTCTGACAAATGTGTGTATAGCAAATTTGATGTATCTGGTAAAGGAGTCATCATTTGTCTATACGTTGATGACATGCTGATCTTTGGCACTGACCAAAATCAGGTTGACCTGACAAAGGAATTTTTGTCATCAAGGTTCTCCATGAAAGACATGGGGGAGGCTGATGTTATCCTTGGTATAAAGATCAAACATGAAAGTAATTGTATATCAATTTCTCAGTCTCATTATATTGAGAAGGTACTAAAGAAATTAAATAACTTTGATTGTACTCCAGTGAGTACTCCTATGGATACAACTGAGAAGCTGATGCCTAATACTAGCAAAGTTGTATCTCAACTTGAGTATTCTAGGGTGATTGGCTGCCTGATGTATGTCATGACTTGTACCAGGCCTGATATTGCATTTGCAGTGGGTAAACTGAGCAGGTATACTAGTAATCCTAGTGCTCAGCACTGGCAAGCAATTCAGAGGGTACTTAAGTATTTGAATAGAACTATGGATTATAGTCTCTAATAAATTGGTTATCCTTCAGTATTAGAAGGATACACTGATGCAAGTTGGATTAGTAACACTGAATACAATTCGTCTACCAGTGGCTGGGTATTCCTGCTTGGTGGAGGTGCAATTTCTTGGGCATCCAAGAAGCAAACTTGCATCACCAGTTCAACAATGGAATATGAATTTGTGGCGTTAGCAGCTGCTGGTAAAGAAGCTGAATGGTTGAAAAACTTGCTTCTTGAGATTCCATTGTGGCCTAAACCTATAGCACCTATTTCTATCCGTTGTGATAGTGCAGCTACATTGGCAAAGGCTTATAGCCAGATGTACAATGGGAAGTCTAGACACTTAGGTGTCAGGCATAGCATGATTCGTGAGCTTATCATGAATGGGGTGGTATCTATAGAGTTTGTTAGATCTCAACAAAACTTAGCTGATCACTTGACGAAGGGATTGGCTAGAGACTTGGTTATAAATTCTGCTAAAGGGATATGTTTAAGGTCCAACTTAGTCACTGAATGCTAAGGCACCCAACTCCCTCCCGAGGAAACTTGGGAGTTGAGTTCAATATGGAAAGCTGAACATTCACTGGAATGGAGCACATGTTTTACAATCATCCCAAGGTTGTGCTCGAAACCTGCTGGAAAGTAGGACGAAGTCTTTACTTCTTAATGGTTAATTTCTTTGAAAAAGTGCTAAGCATGAGCATGAATAAAGAGGAACCACCTATGTGAATGTTGAAGTTTTGCCGCTTCAGGGAGCTTTGGACTTTTGGCTCTTACAACATTTGTGAATTGGATATGGACACGTGGCTTATTTAGTGTCAGGAGTGTTTAAGTGTTTGAAAACTTGTGTGTATTTTATCTTCAGGTATTCAGATGGGTTGAAGGGTTCAATTCTTAGAACACCCTGATTCTCGAATATTTGAACGTGTAATGTACTAAGATGGAAATTCAATCCTCGGGATATATTCATTTATGCACTTGTTTTGTTTAATGTTTAATTTTCATGCAAAAGGAATTGTACTAAATTGGGGAGGATTGTTGGAAATTTAGTTCAATTGAGGGATATGATCATACTTGGAAATGAGTTTGGAGGTACAGAGTATACACCCATTAAGTCCCTGATTACCTTGACTCTAATAGTGGTTGGGATAACTCATCAAAAGGTTCAATCCTTCAGAGAGTTACTACTGCTGGTTCTAAGTTAGTACTGCTGGAGCAGAGTTACTACTGCTAGTACTATGTTAGTACTGCTGGAGCAGAGTTACTAATGCTAGTACTAAGTTAGTACTTCTGAAGCAAGTTACTACTATTGGCATAAGTTAGTACTGCTGGAATGAGTATGTAACTACTCTGACCTATTCAAGTGGCAGTTAAAAATGCATTTATGACCACATTTAATTGGTCATGTAACCACTATTGGCTATAATGGGGAGAATTATGAGGCGATTAATGGGTCGATTAATACTCATAATTCCATTTGACTAGCAATAAGTATTTTCCTATAAATTGAAAATCAATTATGCATAAGAAAGAGATAACAGGAAACATAAACATGTGCAAGGGTTATTCAATAACAAACATTTGGTCTTATCTTCACCCTATTCTACTAAGTTTAACTGTCTCATTATTCACCTTTGCCTGTGAATATGTACTCCCGTTCCACGCAAGGGGTACTTAATGTCTTCATATGATCTATAAATGGTGGATTCTGAGTGGGCAACCACAAAAAGAATGAGGTACTTCAATAGATTTAACTTAATAATAGGTAATAGTCCTTTTACCGTCTTTTTGTTCGTGAATATGAGTTTTTGAAGGACCTATGCCAAAATCTTTAATAGAAAAAATAGAAATGATTTTGAACTTTGATTATTTATTTTAATCTCCATATATATATATATATATATATATATATATATATATATATATATATATATATATATATATATATATATATATATTAATGGCAATAATGTAAGTTGAATTAACTTATTAGTTGTTGCAGGATGGCACCGAGTGATATATTCTCATTTTATACTTTGTGATTCGTGTTACAGGATGGCACCAACTGCTATGTTCAACATGAGTTGATTTAGGTATCACATAGCACCAACTGCTATGTGATTCATGTCTTTAGGTATTGCATTACATGAGTTGATTTAATAGGTATGGATTATTGGCGTGGAAATGATTGACTGTAAGGTTATATATTTCTTAACAATTCTATTAAATTTGATCTTCAGGTACACGAAGTTGAATTACTTTTCTGATTCAAGTTTCATGACTGGTAGAACAATTCTTCCATCTAAAAGTGAGTCATTTTTTTTGGTCTTACAAATTCTTAGAGAATGAATTACTGTTTTTATTCAAGTTTCATGACTGATACAGGTTGGAGATTATCATGTTTAAGTTTCAGGCTAGAGATTAACAAACTAAACATGCTATGCAGAAAGATCAGTGACGCGTATGACTTTTCCCCAGCAACTTTTAAGGTAATTACGTGTTCTTATGAACAGATTCATTTATGTAACGACTCAAAACGGGTGAATAATTTAACTGGTGAAAGAGGGTGGTTACTGTTAGCGCACAGGTGGTTAAATCTTTTGTTAACTAGAAGATGGCATAATGGGTAATGAATTTAATTAGGACTGCTGCAATGCAAAACAACTAACTTTATAGGCTTTTTGGGTGTTTGGAGGGGTTACAGGTTCTTTACCTTTAACCAAAGATTGTATGTATTTCGTTTGAATAAAAATTGAATGGATGGTTTCAACGGGCTGCATAACAGAATTTTAGAACCGCCACAGAGAACTTTATTACAAACCATGCTGTAAGAACTCTCAAATGCATAGCTACATTTTTCGGTAATTAGTAAAATTATTTATGTAATAATAATCATTCTGGTAATTTCTTATTCCACTTTAAAATAAGCACCCCATTGCTTACCTTATTTTTATTTTAATATGTGTTTCGGAAAGTAGATCCTTTTCAAGTGTCCTTAATTAGGATAGATATGACTACAACTATTTTGTCCCAAAACTGCTTATTGAAAATGGCTTGACAAGTAGAAACAATTTAGATTATCCGATACTCCAGGTTTAATTATGTTTAATTTTGCGCGTTTTAAAATTTAGGCTTTTTGTGGTGCTAAATTGTTTTGATTTTCATTTTTTTTGGTAATATGAGGTGGTGAAAACAGATGCGTTAGTGGAAAATGATGAGGCAGTAAAAATATGTGTTGGAATATTGGTTCTGTTGTTTGCAGTTAAATGCACACCAGACGGAAAACAGTCACACCTCAGAAAATATAGAATCAGGGCTAACACGATATGCACAGGTAATGCACTTTGTTGCAGTTTTTTTCTCTTTTCTTTATTATATTTTCCATGTGCAAGATTTACCATTGATGCAAAGGTGGGCTAATGGACCTTGCATTTGGTTTCATCTTGAAAAATGAAGGTCTAACTTATGAGGATAACTACCCTTACACAACTGTTGATGGAAGTTGCAATACTGTAAAGGTACAACTTTTGATTGAGAGACCTTTGATTATGATCCATTTACATAATATCATGTGGTTGATTGTTTCCTAAATGAAACTATTAAGGCCCTAGGAATGCAATTTTTATGTAACTAATCCTACTAAAGATGATGTTGTCTCAGAGACTTTAATGGTTGATTCCATATTAGAAGCTCATATCTCTACTGATGTAGATGGAGTTACTGGCCAGAAGCAATTTTGGAAGGCAAGAAAAGCCATTGCTAAGTAAGTTCTTACTTTTTACTTATCTTTTTTTGAACATTATAAATATCGTTCTTAAAATAAAACTATCAGGAATGCCAAGTAGATTTCTTTTTAATGTAGGAAACTATGTTTAACTTTGTTTACATTCAATATGATACTTGGATATATGCTTAGTGGATAATTTCCCTATCAGTTATACCTTCACTTTTTTTATGTTTCACAATTTTATGGAGCCTTGGAGCTGGCCTTTAATTCGTATAACAGTAATGGCCATCCAGAATTGTCGAAAGTATTTCTACAATTGGAGCTGACCTTTTGTCTAATAAGTTGCAAAGATATGCAGCTATTATATTGCTTAGTTTGTAAAATAAACTTGATAAACGGATTTGATATTTTTGACTGTTTGGAAAATTGTGAGTATTAAGATTCTTATCTTTTGAACTTAACAGGGGAATTGAATCAGGTTCTTCTGCACCAAATAACAGAAAAGCATATAGAAAAATAGCACTTAGACAAAATCCTGATAAAAGTTGTACCCAACTTTTGAAAGCAAGTATAGTATAGGTGGCAATCTTTTGATCCATTTACTTGTGAATTGAAAAACTTGCTGCACGTTTTTTATAGTTAACGGGTCGAACCGGTAAAAGTTACTCAAAAATGAATTATTAATGCATAAAGTGCTCCCCTGAAAAATGATTGGGTAATTAGCAGTGACTAACAACTTTCATTTGAGTTATTTCTAATTAGTGATAATTTATGTTACAATTATGAAAAGTGTAGCATATTCATAAACATATAACACATAAAGAGTGTGGATTTGGCCGAATCTTAGAGAAAGAAAGAGAGAGAATGGGAACTAGTGAGAGAAAGATGAATATATTAGGTTGAATGTATGAGAAGTTCCACCCCTTCCCATGTGTGGGAAGGGGCTTATATACTTACTAGCTAGTTTGCCCCTAGTGGGTTGTGGAGTGAGCTGACAGTGGGTAAAGACCCGACCCAACTCCACAAATACTAATATATAACTAATCTAATAATAATTATACTAATAGTCCTACGAGCTATATAAATGCTAAATAGATACTCGGGGTGACCGAGTCTTCATATGAATATTTATATTCCTAACAATCTCCCCCTAAGGGAGGTCACCCCGGAAATAATATTTTGAATTCTAGCATTCTGTCCTCTGATCTTGACTTCATAGCTCGTAGACTTTGATTCTTCAATGTCATTAATCTTTGTGCCTTCAGCAGTGAATCTTTGATGACTGATCTTGTGCCTTGAATGATATTTGAGTATACTTCGAAGTTATCATCCAACATATGTCTTCGAGTCATCTTTTAGCAGTATATCTCCATGTGAAGTAGTATTCTTTAGCCGACATGCTCACACTATTCTGGGTCATGATTTTCAGCATCAGAATTTGCAGAAGCAGTGTCAAAGGTCTTTTACTTTATCATGAGTTCTTTGAATATGATGATGTTGAAGTGTGAACATGTGGTGATGGATTGGCATCTTGTTCAGCATTCAGCTACAACCGCAATCAGCTGCATCAGCAATCAGCTACAACCGCCAGGTGTTCCTGCATACGACAGTTAGTAATAAAACGTCTGGTACTTACAGGTTCAGATTTCGAGATTGTCAACAGCATCGTGTGTAAACTCTCTCTAATCCTTACCAAGGCCGTTCCTAAATCGGAAACCCACAGAGGGCTTTAAAGATTTACCGTAGTAAATCAATGATTAGGTGAGTCGCTGGAGATCACTCCACGACTGTAGACCGTTTGAAACCGCCGCGACCACTAAGCGTAATCCACAAGGAATTACCGAAGTGACCTGCTTTCAAGGCTGTTTGATGTTGACCCTGGCAGGAATTTCCATTCAATCACTGAGAATTACATTTGTAAATTCCCTCATAAATGTTCTGGCAGATTGCTAAGATCTGCGTAGGACTCATAAGTTTACAACTGGTGTCCTTAATGATGAACAACCAGTGTAGAAGTAACACGTGTTCCTATGAGATCTTATGATGCATCTCGTGGCTCTAGACTCGATAAGTGCATTTTTGGTAGTCGGAGACTGGAGCGGTGTCTCCTGTTTCAATATCAACATAACTCGTAATGAGCGGTCGATAGATTATGCAGGGTTCCTCGTGAGAATGAAACAAGTCCTTTTAAGAGAACTTGAGTGGTTTAGAAGGAATAGTGCAGTGCGTCACTGGGTCCATGACGTCTTGTCTTCAATACCGGTGTTACCTTAGTAACCACCAGTAGCATATGAATTGAACCCGGTTTCTGCCCTAAGGTTGAATAATTAGAGGGCTATTTCTTTTCACCCTTTCTCATTTCATTTCTTTTTAATTCTTCAACCCCTTCTTTCTCCTTTCTCATATTACTCCTTTTTTTCATAATCATACCTAAGGACTTTCTAATACTAACTATTCGGTATTGTCCCTGGGTAGATCCCTCCGGCTCTGGCGGATCATAAGACGGTTTTCCTAACCTTAGCCACCTTATAACTTCATGACTATCCTATGTTGCCATTTACCAAATCCTTGAAAAATCTCTCAAAGTGTTCATGATTATGAAACACATTTTGCAAACACTTTGAGAGTTTTATATTTTTCAAATGCTCCCCCTTAACATGTGCTCAGATGTTTTAATTCAAAATTTGCACATGTTGGGTAGAGATTGCACTTTTTGAGTTGATCCACTTTTAGTGAACATGACCGATTCGAGACACGCTTACATCACTAGTTAGACTAGCTTGAAATTATTACCCGGCCTGGTCAAGTCCACAAAAAGTTTCTCGAAACGGTACACTCTACTCAGACACATGCTTTTCGAGACACGTTTACATCACTGGTTAGACCAGCTTGAAATTATTTCCCGGCCAGGATATGTCCTTTCGATTAATGACAGTTTTGTTTCGTCAATTCTTTGGTGAAGTCTGAGTCACGCTCACATGAGATGCCACATCCTTTTTCATCCATTCGCTCCCCCTCAATATGTGCATCGATATACGAAAGAGTTTAGCACATATGGGAGAGCCTACATTTAAGTCCAAAGATTCACATTTTCATCAGGTTTCATATTTAAATCACATTCTCTCCCCCGATCAAAAATTTCAAACCGTTTGAGATTTGTGATCCCAATTGATTTAAATGAGTTAGAAAACATGGCAGAAAATGTGGTCAGTTTTTAATGTATTCTGATGATGGAGCATACTATGCTCCCCCTCAAACCAAGAGAGAGCGTCACTGCTGATGTTGCAAAATGTTTAAAAAGGTGTCATAAATTTGAACAAATACTCTCCCTCTCAATTAATGACCCGTTTTCTATTTAAAGAGTTGTAGTCATTCAATTGAGCGAGAAGTATTTGTGAAAATTTAAGTCCAGTTACCACCTTGTGAAACACCAAAACTCTCCTGAAGAATCATAGAATTGAAGGAGTTTTTGGTGTAAAGAAGACTTCTCTTCTTATACAAGAAATGATGCACTGAATCGTACATCAGATCGAAGAAACATGGATATAAAGTAATCCATGCCCAGGTGAATATCACCCAGTTGGAGGAACAACCGTCCTTTTGGCGACGTGTTTTCCCCATTTAGAAACGCGGGTTGCTATCTAAAGTAATAGCAAGCCAATTAGACATGTTTTAACCAGTTAATATAACTTCTGCTCGAGCTTCATTTAAAGACCCGTGCCATTATTGAATGACATTTCTAGGTCCGTAAATGTTATCGATAAACAAAAGACATGCCTAGAGAAACTATTTTTGGTATTTTTTGTTTTTCTGATTTTTATGGTTTTTATAGGTTTTATATTTTTCTATTTTCTTTTTGATTTAAGATATATATATATATAATATATATATATATATATATATATATATATATATATATATATATATATACAAGGATATGAAGCAAATCCATTATTCCTCAGCTTCTTGAATCTTCTCGGCTGCCATCACTTAACTTGCTGAAGAACAATGTCCGCAAATCTAATTAGGGATTAAATCAGGTTTTTCACTCTCCCCTAATTAGTGCTCTCCCCCAAACTGACAACCTTTCTGATGAATGCCCTGAATATGAAGAAGTCTTTTGATAACCAAATGCATGCCGTTTTTAGTCTTCTAACACACAGCGGAAAATGTAGAACAGACTGTAGACTTGACCTTCTTCACGATTGTCCATTGGGGGAACAGAATATCAACATCTTCATCTCACCAAATGCATTCCAGTAATCTTGCATATAACCCCTCAGCTCGTAACGTACACATGAGATGATAACACCAAAGTAACAAGTTAAAACACTGATCATCTTTAATTTGTATCATGAGATATTAAGCCCGATCACGTGAACTTGTTGTGCGTCCTTGATGTATACATTTCTCTCCCCTGGTGGTTACGATTAATCAGCCCATGACGTACACATGAAATGAAGATACCAAAGTAACAAGTTGAAACGCTGATCATCTTTAATTTGTTTCATAAGATGTTAAACCCGATCATGTGAACTTGTTGTGCGTCCTTGGTGTACACATTTCTCTCCCCTGATGGTTACGATTAATCGGAATCATCATAATGATGTGTACATGAAGCATAATGATGTGTACATGAAGCATTAACTAGAAGCCCTTTATCACTGATTATATCAGCCCGTGAGAAGATGTCGATTAGTTGTATGGCCATTTCTCAAACATCAATCAACATGTAGTTTATTCACCCTTCTCCCCCTCAAAAATTGCATGTGACTGCCATTTTTGATTGAACGAGTGAATAAGAATACAATCAACGATAAGTAAATCCACTTGATGATGAGAATGGTCATAAACAAGAAGATTTCTCTTCTTCCGAAGATAAAGCGCACTCAAGCGTACACCTTTCTTTTCTTTGAGGAACGGGGCCTGGAGTGTTTTCAGCAGACGCCACTATGTTGTCATTGAGGCCCGAGGCTTGAACTGCAGTGTTCAAACGTCATAGACGTTGAAGAACGAGGCCTGAACTGATGTGAACAGATGTCATAATCGATGAAGAACGAGGCCTGAACTGATTTGAACAGACATCATAGTCGTTGATGTGCTGCGTGTTGTGTCGTTGCGGTTTAGCAGTTTTAATGCCTACTCAAGTTTTAAATTTATATTTAGCCGACTTATCAATAACACACACACTTAACGAGCAGTGTACCCGGTCAGTATGAATATAATGGTAAGTAGAGTGTCGATCACTAAGAGTGGAACGTATTATTTAGTTATTCTAATCAGTATTTTAATATATTAAGTTAGCTATACAATCTAATCTAATGCAAGGGGGTTCAGCCTGAGAGACTGGCACGATTTGGTTGCAATTAAATAATAAACTAACCCAATAGGCACGAATCAGCAAGTAGCACACACGTACACAGATAAATACTCGAGACAATAAGAGGGCTGTCCTTATGATAAGTAGTTTGTCACTTGTTTTATTGCTAGTGTTATATGAAGTGTATAGTTCGATGCAACGCACCGAGATTAAGTCCTTTCTCGTTGGTTCTAATCTTATCGGCGAGTAAACCCTTAATGATTACTTATGACTATCCCGTTTATCTTTCTCCTACTTTTCTACAGACCATAGAATACATAGGCATCTAATAAACAGGCGAGGGCAGAGGCATGGCGACCCGATCAACGCTCAGCTAGCCACAGAGGTTATCAATGCACTAATAAAAGTCACCAATGACACTAACATATAAACTTTAATTGATGAGAAAGCAGTTTTAAGGGAGTGCAACCTTTCCGTTGTCACATTACACAAGCCACCAATCTTGATGAATTAAAGTTTACTAACACAATAAAACAAAACTACTTAATGAATTAAACACATGCAGCACCTTCTTACAGCTCTTGTATCTTTGATTTGGGTGTGTCTTGTGCTGCTGCCTTGACTGAATTCGTCCTTGGTTTCTGGTCTTCGGTCTCGTATATAATATATGTCACATCGAATTCGTCTGGTCTTGGGGTATTTATAGTTTCTGTCTGAGGGTAAGATGCGGCGCATCTAGTAAGTAGATGCGGCGCATGTACTTAACTTCGCGTGGGGTCCAAGATTATAATATTCAGGAATATTCGTACACCGCCAGAAGATGCGGCGTATCTTCATCTTTGGATGCGGCGCATGTCCTCTTGTATCTTGGATCGTATCTGGTGAAATATTGATAGTGATGCGGCGCATGTAACGAGTGAGATGCGGCGCATCTGGAGTAGAACAAGTTGGTTATTCTTCGTTGACCAAAGTTTCATATGCGGCGCATGGGATAAATCCATGCGGCGCATTCTTCAAAGTCAGGCAGTGGTCTTCATTCTCTTCATTCCAACAACCAATTCCAATCTTGATCATTTTACTCCGTTTTTAGTCCATAATCGCTAAGTTTCACCAAATGCTTGTTTTTACCTGAGAATTACAAAAGTAAACGATTAAGTATCAATCCTCATACATAATATAGTAAAACAAGTCAAATTAATAGGATAAATGATAGTAATAAAATGTACTTATTTGAGTTCATCAAATATCCCCCCACTTGAACTTTACTTGTCCCCAAGTAAACCTTAGATTAAAACTTATGAAAATGTATCCTAAAAGATATTAGGATGTATTTTTATATTTAAGCATGTATTCGTTTTATCATAATCACACAACTAAACACTTAACGAATTAGAAGTAAAATAAAATAATCTGATAAAAGCAAATCTAATCGTTTAACTGTCCAGTCGCGACGAATATTCTATCATAAGCTTGGCAAGTATACACATCTCCACCACTAAAGCTAAGGAATAACAAGTCTAAAGCGGTAAAAAGGGTTTTTAGGCTTAAGGGTTAATTATTCTTAATCTCTATCGATCTCAAATTCCAGAAAAGGCGACAAAATCACAAATACATGATCGAATCCACGAACACGATACTTGCAATTGCTCAAATCCTTAACTCGAATAGGCTAAAGATAGGTCCAAACTTCACCAATAATAATATATCAAAAAGGGCGACAAAATCATAAATACATAGCCGAATCCACGACTACGATACTTAAGATTGCTCAAATCCCTAATCTCAATAAATCAAAGGTTTGGTTGGATAAAGAATAATACAGGGCATGGATAAATTTTGGGATATAAATTGGTGTAAAATGAAAAATAAACAAAACAAATAAATTAAAATCCTAAGTGTGGTTAATCACTATCCCAACCATCCCATGAATAAGACTCATATCATTGAATAACTCACGCTTTGATCACTTGAAACACACGCTTTAGGTAGACACGAATTATACTCAACAAGATCTTAATCAAAGAATAAACCTTAGTTGACGTTCCCATAACTGCCAACTCCCATTTCAATCCATAAATATATAGTACAACAACTAGTGGTGATATCGACCACTTACATAACTTTACATCGTTGGTTTAAAAACAAACATCCAACTCTTCTTTTTTCTTTTTCTTTTCTCATTTTTTCGATTTTTTTTTTTTTTTTTTTTTTTTTTTTAACAAAGATGTGTAAAA
Organism: Artemisia tridentata subsp. tridentata; assembly: GCA_021014915.2. Lineage (NCBI taxonomy): Eukaryota > Viridiplantae > Streptophyta > Magnoliopsida > Asterales > Asteraceae > Artemisia > Artemisia tridentata. Next base: position 111,673,463 of record CP139509.1, on the reverse strand, counting down.
TTTCACCACATCACCATAACAATAAATCTGGATAATTTTTCCATACTTTTCATGACTTCAGAAATAACGGTAATAGTGAAAGTAGTAAACACACGAAAAAAAATAAACTGAAAGATATACAATATTTACTTTCACTCCAATTGCATTGTGCAATTTCCCGACCTAACCATAGATAATGAATTACGCACGCGAACACAGGTAATGTAAGGAAACACACTTTGCCTATAGCAATTAACCAACCACGGATTCTAATCTATAGGGTAGGCTAAGGTGTAAGGGTGTAACGAAACATTATAACAAAGGTGTAAGAAACGAAAGGAATGGCTCTGAGTGTTTTTCTATGGGTATCTTACTCTAAAAATGAGAGTAACAAAAGGGTTTATACGGGGGTTAACTAACCAGTGTAGTTAGCTAATAACACATAACATATAATAGGCTATTTGGGTGTAATCCTCGAAATTTTACCAATTTAGACAAGTCATTCCAATTATATAAATAATACTTATTATGGTGGTCTCGAATAGTATACAAGCCAAGTTCTAAAGTTTACAAGTCACCGGCACACTCATAGATTTGTGAATTTTGAAAAATCACAATTTTTGAAAATAACGTCTTGTGTGCAGCTATGCAACTTAGATCTTAAACAAAAACATGCTAAAAATTTTAAATTTTGATATATTAAGCACATTTTAAGCATATTTTGAAAAGTTTAGGACAAGTAAGTGTTAAGTGTTCTAATTCTCCAATCCCCCCACTTAAGTTAAACAACGTCCTCGTTGTTTGTATCAAAGGTTAAAAACTGGAAAATAAAAGAATTAGAACAGAAAAACTCCCCTGAGATTTGCTCGGTATGATCCTCCATTAGTAGTAGAGAAAAAATCATCTTTCTTGTGGATTAGAACGTTTAAGCTTCATATAAGATGTATCCACAGGAAATGCAGGAATCTATAATACCACCGACACTTTAAAACACACCTAAGATAAGAAAGGTTCAAACTTGCATAATTCATTAGTAGTTAGGAAAAATAAAACATAAAAATAAAAATGAAAATCATCAGGTCAGTCGATACGCCGTATCTTATGGAAGAAGATACGCCGTATCGAGCCTGGAATAAATACGGATCAGAGTAAAAGATGCGCCGCATCCTTAACCAGGGATGCGCCGCATTAAAATAAACTGATAAAAAGTTTTAAATTCGAAAATAAAAAATGCAGAAAAATAAAATAAGATATGACCATCTGCAGGAGATGCGTCGCATCTCAGAATTGAGATGCGCCGTATCCAATGCGGTCTGACTGACTCGACACAAACAGAAAATTAAAAGATAAATCCGGGTTGTCTCCCGGTAAGCACTTGTCTTTATTCCAGAGTCTTCAAGTTAGACTCACGTTCAGCTCATCACTTAGTTCTTGTCACGGTCCATCCTTCTTCCTTCATCCGAAAGATGTTCCCGTATAGCTCTGCGACGTTTTCCTCCGTTCGACTTAATCTAGTATAACTCTTGGTCGTCGTCGCAACATACTCTTCCTCTGGTCCCAAAGAATATTTGATGATTTTAAACTTTTCAGAAATAATCATGGGTGGCTTATTATAAGGGATTCCAAGTAGTTGACACTTTCTTTTGGTGAATTCTTCCTCGTCTTTATCAACAAACTTAAAGTAAGGATCCTTAATCAAATAGTCATCAAGTTCATTGATTAATGACTCATTGTTATCATCTTCTTGAATTGCCTCCCACTCTCTTTCCAATTCCCATTGTAGCCGTCGACTAAGCTTCGTGAAATCATCAAATTGTTTATGCACCCATTCCCAGAAAGTAGTATCCGATGTTTCCTTAAGTCCTTTCAAGCGTTCAATTCTACCCTTTTCTTGCAAAGCCTCCGCTTTTTGTGGGCAGTCTTCAACATTATCGTACCACTCATAATCTTCAAAGGTTACATCTTTTCCAACCCGTTTCATCCCAATAATACTTCCCCCATTACAGGTTCCGTCACTTTTATAATCACAGGTCGGCCAAACACTACTCCCGTCCTTGAAAACGAAGGGTGTACAGGTGTGATTAATGTGCTCAAATTCCCATGGTTTATCCCAAACCCATGGTACTTGGTCATTCCATTCATAGTACCAGGTGTTTTTGAAATCGTCATAAGTCTTAAATCCTGGTAGATCTCCAGTAAGCACATCATCGTCGACTCGAAGAAGGTAGTTAAATTCCTTGAACTGCTTGCACAAGGGTGTCTCATAATCGAACACATCAATGTCAATTCTGAAAAGTTCTTCAATGCCCTCATTGACTGTTGAATCATGAAGTGACGACCCATAGTCGCTTTCTACTTCTTCGTCTTCTCCTCTCATCCAATATACCCATAATGCATCCTTAGTAGCTCGATCCATGCTCTTATGGTTATTAAACTTACTAGCCAACCATTCTGAAAAATCAACATCGTTAGGATCGTGGTTAACGTCAAAGCAAGTCTTTTCAATCATTTTCCTCTTTATCTCCATGAACTCATTAAATTGCTCCCTAAAACTCCGTGTCAACCATGAAGTCATAATCCGCTTGACTTCATTTGCAGGGGCAAACTTCGGACTACCATATTTAAGTTCAAGCCAATCATCGAGGGAGAGGTCCATCAATCTTACCAACTTGCCATGAAATAGTAACTCCGCCACAGCATAAATTCTGTCATCGTCCAGATAGTTCTCATTTAATCCCCAGTACTGTTCGGAATAAGGCATATAAGAGATTTGGGTATTGCCTCCACCACAGCTGTTGTTGCTTGAGTCCATGTATGCAAGATAGAATTTCCCATCATCTTCTTCGATAGTAGTCCAGTTCAATCCTTTGGATTTAATTATAGGCCATAAGAGCAACAGTTCATCTCCAGTGTACCTCACAAATACATCATAAGAGAATACCCCTTTGTCAATGTTGCATAAACGCATGAATTCCTTAAAAGCAGCTTCAAGAGGGGTCTCCCAAGAGAATAAATCTGTATCGATCATGAGCACATTGAATGATTCTGAAAGGAAGCATTCCTTAGCAAGATATCCGTTAACTGACATGTCTTCCATAGCGAAACCTGTCATCAAAGGTAAAATCATCAGTAGGATTTGTTCGCTAGAAGAGAAATTAATGAATATAGAAACGGATATAAGAATACAAATAGCTGATATCTGCAGACGATGCGCCGTATCCAAAAAGTTGGATACGCCGTATCTTATAATCGTTAAAATTTAATCAGACTTTATTCAGAAAATAGATACGCCGCTTTAGAAATTAGAATGCGCCGTATCTGTTTTAATAATCAAAAATCGATATTTATTTAAAATTAAATGCGTCGTATTAACGAAAGTTAATGCGCCGTATTTTCGTTACGTTTCAAAATATAAGATTTTTGATTCAGAAGATGCGCCGTATCGATAAAAATCGATACGCCGTATCTGTTTAATAATTCGAAAACTGTTTTTAATTAAAATAATAGATACGCCGTATCTGCTAAAGCAGATGCGTCGTATGGCGTTAAAGTTTAGAAAAAATTTTTTTTTATCAAAAACAGATACGCCGTATCTTGAGGAAAAGATGCGTCGTATCACTTTATCGCTTAGAAAAAATTTCTTATTAAAAACAGATACGCCGTATCTTGGGAAAAAGATGCGTCGTATCGAATTAATTAAACGCGTTGTATTATATAAAAAAAAATTGAACGCAATACGCCGTATCTGAGAAATCAGATGCGCCGTATCGTTCAATTTAGCTCAGTACAACGATAGCAGAAAACAAAAAATACGAAAAATAAAAACAAATAAATAAAAAAAACACACGAAAATAAACACAAACAAAAGCAAACAAATAATCACACAAAAACAGAAAATATGCAAAATAGTACAATGAATGCAAATTAAACTAATACACAACAAAATTAGCGGTTAGATAAAAATTAAAAACCTAATTAAAATACTAATCAAATTAACAGATAATAACAATTCACTCCCCGGCGACGGCGCCAAAAACTTGATGTGCTGCGTGTTGTGTCGTTGCGGTTTAGCAGTTTTAATGCCTACTCAAGTTTTAAATTTATATTTAGCCGACTTATCAATAACACACACACTTAACGAGCAGTGTACCCGGTCAGTATGAATATAATGGTAAGTAGAGTGTCGATCACTAAGAGTGGAACGTATTATTTAGTTATTCTAATCAGTATTTTAATATATTAAGTTAGCTATACAATCTAATCTAACGCAAGGGGGTTCAGCCTGAGAGACTGGCACGATTTGGTTGCAATTAAATAATAAACTAAACCAATAGGCACGAATCAGCAAGTAGCACACACGTACACAGATAAATACTCGAGACAATAAGAGGGCTGTCCTTATGATAAGTAGTTTGTCACTTGTTTTATTGCTAGTGTTATATGAAGTGTATAGTTCGATGCAATGCACCGAGATTAAGTCCTTTCTCGTTGGTTCTAATCTTATCGGCGAGTAAACCCTTAATGATTACTTATAACTATCCCGTTTATCTTTCTCCTACTTTTCTACAGACCATAGAATACATAGGCATCTAATAAACAGGCGAGGGCAGAGGCATGGCGACCCGATCAACGCTCAGCTAGCCACAGAGGTTATCAATGCACTAATAAAAGTCACCAATGACACTAACATATAAACTTTAATTGATGAGAAAGCAGTTTTAAGGGAGTGCAACCTTTCCGTTGTCACATTACGCAAGCCACCAATCTTGATGAATTAAAGTTTACTAACACAATAAAACAAAACTACTTAATGAATTAAACACATGCAGCACCTTCTTACAGCTCTTGTATCTTTGATTTGGGTGTGTCTTGTGTTGCTGCCTTGACTGAATTCGTCCTTGGTTTCTGGTCTTCGGTCTCGTATATAATATATGTCACATCGAATTCGTCTGGTCTTGGGGTATTTATAGTTTCTGTCTGAGGGTAAGATGCGGCGCATCTAGTAAGTAGATGCGGCGCATGTACTTAACTTCGCGTGGGGTCCAAGATTATAATATTCAGGAATATTCGTACACCGCCAGAAGATGCGGCGTATCTTCATCTTTGGATGCGGCGCATGTCCTCTTGTATCTTGGATCGTATCTGGTGAAATATTGATAGTGATGCGGCGCATGTAACGAGTGAGATGCGGCGCATCTGGAGCAGAACAAGTTGGTTATTCTTCGTTGACCAAAGTTTCATATGCGGCGCATGGGATAAATCCATGCGGCGCATTCTTCAAAGTCAGGCAGTGGTCTTCATTCTCTTCATTCCAACAACCAATTCCAATCTTGATCATTTTACTCCGTTTTTAGTCCATAATCGCTAAGTTTCACCAAATGCTTGTTTTTACCTGAGAATTACAAAAGTAAACGATTAAGTATCAATCCTCATACATAATATAGTAAAACAAGTCAAATTAATAGGATAAATGATAGTAATAAAATGTACTTATTTGAGTTCATCAAACAGACGTCATAGTCGTTGAAGAACGAGGGCTGAACTGATGTGAACAGACGTCATTATCGTTTCCCCTCATATGTTGTGAGCAGCCTGAGTCCAAATGTCAAAGGACGATTTATATGACCTGCATTTGAAAACAGACGAAAGAAGAACATTTGGAGTGTCGGATCCCCAATGTATGTTGGGTTCCAGTTGGTTAGTGCAAACAATCTCTGAAGCTACTAAAACCATAGGTGCCTTGGTTTTAACAATTGGGGCAACACTAGTAGATGCAATGATCCTAGTTAAAGGGCATTGTGTATTTAAAGGGATAATTCTACCAGTTGGCATCCATTCCTTAACAGGCACTACTCTAGGAATGGTAATCCTCGTTAAAGGGCAATGATCACCTAGTGTGAATATTCGGCCTGTGGGCTTCCACTGAAAGCCCACATTGGTAAACATTTTCCCTGTAGGTTTCCAAGATTGCTTAATTTGTCTAGCTCTCCAAACTTTCTTAACTGGGGGTTTGTTGGACGACTTCAAAATTTTCTCAACACATTTGTCATGCTTACCCGAAATTAGACAATCATTACATGTTTTGCAAAGTGAATTAGGATTTGAATTATGATTCCTTTTGTTCAAATCTAACTTTTTGTTCCTCATGTGGTCTTCTACTTTCTTCTTAGAAACACTTTTAGCTGGTGAAGTCCTAGAATTCTTTATATTTCTCCTAGGTTTTGACTCGCTAGCTTGAGTGTCACTGTTAACTCTTGTAGAATGACTGATGGGAATATTAGTTTTTTTCACTTCCAGTTGTTGAACATGTTTTGATGTGTTGGGATCTGAAGTTTCCAAGGGTGCCTCAAAGGTTACATGCTTATTCTTAGTTGTAGAGGATGATGCAACAAATCTATCTCTTTTGTTATCTATCTTAGGACCTGTGCCAATGACGTATTCTAAAAGTTCATGAGATCATTTAGTGAGGAAGCAGGCATCTACAACTGCACAATCCAGTGGTTTCCCTACCCTATCCTCTTCTACGATCTCACGCAAGGTATCAAGGCTATCCTTAAGGTGATTGAGATATACTTGGTGAACAGACCTATTGTTCCTAAGGGGAAGCGAAATAGGCACAACATCAATTGCATATTTTCTACAAGCAGAAACCTTTGAAACAGCATTATCACCAGTGATGATTGGCATTTTCCCTTTCACCTGAGTCTTTAGATTCTCGATTTCATTTAACAAAGAAGTTATCTTTTCATTATGACTGTTTCGTGTGACTTTAATTGAGTCATATAACTCTTCGTAATGCTGTTTGATTTTTGAATTTTCAGCTCGAAAACACTCATTTTCACCATGTAACTTATTGATAGTGTCCTGATAGTGAAAATTCTGAGAATCCAAAGACGATGGTTTATTGGTGCCAATTACTTCACTCTTATTTGACTTTAATTGGGCAATTTGAGCCCTCAACTGTCGAATCGTGTTAGTGTGAGCTTGAATTTTTTCATCGCGTTTGCTTAATTCAAAATATGTATCAAATTCAGGAGCATCCAAAGATGTCTTGGCATTTGATAGTTTACATCTTTCTTCTAAGTGTTGATATTTTAATTGCAAATTAAGATGATCAACCTCTAGTTTTGAAAAACGCTTGACCATGTTATCATGGTCATCATTTTGAATTTTTTCTTGCAATTTCAAATTCTCCCCCTCAAGCTCAACAACACGATTCTGGGTAACATTCAATGCAATAGAATACTCATGAAATTGACAGGCAGTTAATGCAACATCAGTAGCAGTATAAAATATATCATGTGCAATACATCTAGCAATCAAATTCTCATTGGCGATGAGAATATTCTTTCTTTCAATCTCACGACTCTTAAGTTCTATCGCATTTTGAGCTACCTCATTTTCCATTTCTTTAAACACAACTTTCATCTCATTTACTTCAGTTTCAAGGGCGTTTTGCAATCCTTCAAACTGTTCCTTGAGTAATTTAAAGAATGGAATGACCTCAGTTAAGTAACACCTTTTTGTCTGTTCAAAACCCCTTTCCCCCTCAGTAATTCCGGTTGGTGTAATTCTCTTCTTACATGTTTTATCAAAATCAGCAAATAGTTGACAAAGTACATATATGCTAATTAAGGTTTTACATTCAGTGGGAAGAGTCAAAGGAACCAAATGTCTAGGTGTATTGGGAGGATACACCGTCGCAGCTGCAATTTTCCTAAGGGATGGAGTTTTGGCTTTAAGCTCTTCGGCCTTTCTCTTTTCAATATCTAAAGACCAAAATATTTGTTCAGGTGTTAACTTTTTTTGAGGTGCAAACACATTCAATCAATTTTCCTCATAATAATCATGGGGTTTGACTATTATTCGATTGGCTATGCATTTGGGATCCTTCATTTTCTCATTCATCCTTTCTCTTTTTCTCACATCTATTTCATCACTCTCTTCTAAAGATGAAACATCAGGTGGGGCATGACCAGGCATAATCATCACATTGACATCATATAAGGCAGGTTGGACTACTTTAGCATTCTTAAGAATAGCTAACTTAGGTTCACCTACATTACTCTCACTATGCTTATCACACAGCTTTTTGTGCTTTTGAATCATTTGAGCAGTTTGTCTGGTCTGGTCTTGTGTGTACAACTTGTTTTCAAGTTTATTCTTTAATGTTTTAAGTCTGGAAAAATCATTTAAGAGTTTAGATTCTTTTTCTTTGAAATCTTGCTTTAGTGTTTTCACACTCTCTTGCATTACTTGATTAAGCTGAACAGTTTGTTTAAGTTTCACTTGTAAAGAATGTAACTCTATTTTCAATTTTTCTTCCCTTAGATTACGTTCAGAAATAAGTGTACGCATCTGACCATCCATTTCTTGCTCACGTTTAGTCAACTCAAACTTAGCACGTTGTTCATATATGGCCACTTGTTCTTTATAGATGTTAAGTTGGGTGGTTAATGGGTCTTCAGGAACAAATTCAGTGTTCTCATGCTGCACATAATCATCATTTAGAACAGAAGATGCACAACTAGGTACAACAGACGCTTCGTTGTGTTTCACATATTGTTCATATGGGATAACATCGCTATTTCCCATATTAGCAATATCTGACTTAACAACGTTTGTCTGTTGTACTTTATCGGGAATCTTTTGTTCATGTAACACATTATCATCATTAATAACATTAGATAACCCACTAGATTCAGCAGACGCTTCGTTGTTTTTCATGTGTTGCACGTTGTTCATAGCAGTATCTGACTCAACAACGTTTGTCTGTGGCTGATGGAGCTCTTTCTCTTGAGAATTCAGGCACACAGAGTTCCTATCGGCACTAACATACTCAAACACGTTTATCTGTTGTACATCTTTGGGAATCTTTTGTTTGTCAATCATATTGTACAATCTGAGTATCTCAGATATAGCAGAATCTGAGGTAGTAGACATGACGTAAACGTGCACGGGATTTTACAATTCTATGATTTAAACCGAGAAATAGATTCTTTGGCGGGATTTTACAAGAATCAAGAATAAACCGTGATTTGAGTACTTGAATGTGTTATGATGAAATTTGATTTGGTTTGGTTGACGCAAGTTGTTACGGTGAAATTATGGTTTGAAAACTTAAAACCTCAATAACTTCATTTCGGAGCGTTTTCAGGCTTCGAAAGTTGGGTTGAATGAATAAATTCATTCAACGTGTCCTTCTCCTCGGTCTCACGGTCGTTTTGACAGGTAATTCGCTGAAAACGGAGTTACGGTTCAAAAGTTATGGCCGTTTGAAGTTTTGACGTAAAAGGTCAACTTTTAGTCAAACCGCTAAAACCCTAGGCAAACCGCTAATATCTAACCGCTAAACCTGAAGACCAAACCGCTATATCTAAACCGCTAACACACAACAGACCGCAAATCAAACCGCTGAATTAGAAGACCAAACCGCTAGTATTCAAACCGCTGAGAGCTAAACCGCTGAAACCAGAACCGCTACGATCTAAACCGCTATATGGTTAAACCGCTGAAAGTCTGAACCGCTAAGACCAGTCAAACCGCTATTACAAAACGACAAACCGCTAGCGACAGAAACTGACCAACCGCTACCGCAAGTGGACAAACCGTCCTTTTCAGTACGTTTTGTCCGTTTCCTAATTTAGTTAGAGTCCAAACCGCTGTTCACCAAACCGCTGCTTAGAATTCCCTGAATAATACAAACCGCTACCAATAATCCTTCACCGAATGTCAAACCGCTACGATGAAAATACTTCCGAAACCCAAACCGCTGCCAAGAAACTCTTCTAATCTTCCACAAACAGACACTAACCAAGTTGTATGTTATTAATGAAGATATAAAACAGTTCAATGAACACAAAAGTACAGATTTCCAACCGATTTAACCACAAACTAGTACAAACAAGAGATTTTTCTACCTTACTTAGTTCAAACCAAAAACCACCTAGAACTCACACTACGAATTTGAATATGCTCTTACACGAACCTAACCATGGCTCTTGATACCATTTGTAGCATATTCATAAACATATAACACATAAAGAGTGTGGATTTGGCCGAATCTTAGAGAGAGAAAGAGAGAGAATGGGAACTAGCGAGAGAAAGATGAATATATTAGGTTGAATGTATGAGAAGTTCCACCCCTTCCCATGTGTGGGAAGGGGCTTATATACTTACTAGCTAAGTTGCCCCTAGTGGGCTGTGGAGTGAGCTGACAGTGGGTAAAGACCCGACTCAACTCCACAAATACTAATATATAACTAATCTAATAATAATTATACTTATAATCCTACGAGCTATATAAATGCTAAATAGATACTCGGGGTGACCGAGTCTTCATATGAATATTTATATTCCTAACAAAAAGGTTGCTATAAATTTGGTTTTTTCAGTTCAATAGGTAAATAACATGCATATTTTGGTGTTCTCCATGTATGAGTATGGTTATCTTATATAAACCTGTTAACTGAATTTAATGATTCAACGATGCATTGGTCAGATTAAGATGAAATTTAAGTGAATAGTAATTGTTATATCTCCTTTTGTAACATGCGGACTTTTTATGATACTCAAACGTTGAGTGGATATCATATTTATGTCCAGAGTTTTTTATGGGTAAGTAGACATGGTGTTGAGAATCGACACGAGTGAAGCCTTTTAATCAGTACTATATTAGTTACTATATTTTGAATATGTTGGATAGGTTCCTTCTCAAGGTTAGCAGTTAATCATGAAAGTGGTGCAAAAACTGGTGTTATGTCATTAGTAGAAAGGATTGAAGGTTCTCTGTTGCGACAAAGACGACAACAACTCAAACACGACAACAAACATGGTTTATAAAGAAGTTTTGTTTCATATTTGAATAGGCAGAATACTTTTTTTTTTATTATGATGTACAACTTCATTATCTTTTTGTACTCAAACGACATCATTGCTCAGGTCTTGGCATTTCAATTATTTTGTTAAACATATATCCCGTTAATCATTATTTTACTTTTTACGTTCAAATAATTTTGGAAAACAATTTTATGAAGCGAACCCGCCCATCGGGCGGGTCATGAAGCTAGTAGCTATATAAAGAAGTGAAACAACTATAAAAGTAGTGAATTACTTGTAGTTGATAATGTAATAATAATAAGATGCTGTAGTCATTTTATCCCACATTGGCCCGAACTTGTTTCGCCATTTTTTTAGCGTCCATGATCTTTATCGTATGAACCCTTTTGCAGTATGGTCTAGGGTTATGTTCTTGCCAGCAAATGAAAGCAGACATTTAATCCGGCCATTTGTGCACATCATGACACTTGGGATAATAAAAAATGCATAGACATAACAACTTTTATACCGGAGCTGGTTTGGTCTCTTGCGCATACAGGTGGCATTCGCCTCATTAAAAAGACAACTAGCCACCTTTGAAAAAGAAGAAAAAGAATTATTTGAATCATCACAATTTTTATCCCAATGATCAGAATCAAGATCAGGGTTTTTTCTTGCGTAATTGTTGATACTTCAAGTAGTTGTCTGAGTACAAAAAAACTTAATTACTCAATTATATTATTGAGTGTTGAATTCAATATATTTATTTTTTTCTCCAAAAGTACACTTTACATCATCATTTTCTAAAATACCAATCAATATAACATTTTTAAAGGTTCTTCCAGGAATTCTTTCAGCGAATTCTTGTAATATACATTCTACAACATTTTTAGAGGTTGTCATAGCGTCAGTTGTTGCTATTCTTGATAGTTCTAATTCATTTATAGACTATAAATCTGTAAAAGTTTTCTAATGTTTTGTGAATTATAAACCAGAAATTAAACAACCTCCACAAGCGAATCATACCTTCAAACGGATTATTCATTTCTACCAAATTCAAATATAGTGAGTCTTCAAATGAATTATGTCTCATGATGATCGATAGAATGATTGATAGATATTGTTTTAAATACTTTTATGTGTTTTTTTGACTATTGAATGTGTATTGTAATGATGATAACGATCTGCTATTCAGAAACTAAAAGTTTCAACAGAGAATGAGAGAGAGTGTAATCTCGAATATAACACAAATAACACACATCTTATTTCATGAGGGGGAAGCCCCTATTTATACAAGGATAAAGTAGATGCAACAGTAGCATCTACAAGACCTAATGGCCGACAGGTCTTACATTATTGCTTATTTACGTTATTACTATGTTACAAACCATCACACTACACTAAAGAAAAACAATGTCTAAACAGTTGGCACATTAAACTATGTACATACATGCCTAAACAGGTGGCATATCTTTAATCATTCAAAAAATAATTCTCGAATCTCATTATTGATTTTTTGTTTTATTCCATCATTGGTGATTCGCTTATAGGATAGTATTCACAATGGTGTCTAGGTATTCGAGACACGAGTCTACATAGTAAAATTTTTAAATCTTCTGGAAGTAATGCGAGTTGTCCTGTGAAATCTTCAAATTGTTCTTCGAAGCCATTTAATACCTTTTGTTGTGCTTCATTAATCTTTCCGGGAAAATGTGAATAGATTAACAAATTTTTGATGCAGTAGTTGATTCGAACTTTTTCTTGTTGTCCAGGTTCTATACCAATCTTCGATGATCCAATGTACACTCCGGCGAGTGCTGATACTAGGTGATCAATTGCAGGAGTTACTGGTGACGCAGGAAGCGCGGAAGCGTATTTGTATAAACCCTAATCCAAGGGTAAAAACTAAGGCGCACCTTGCGGGAATAAAACCCAAATAAAGAGATAAACTCTAAAACACATTTTATTAAAGATTTCTAGGAATACTAAACTATAAACCCAAGCCCTATATTTATAGGGAAGCCAAACTTGGGGAGAAAGTAATTAAATTACATCTAGAACCGTCTTAAACTTAAATAAAGAAACTGACTCACGACATGGTTACGGTGTAAGTGAAAAGTCCATTTACGGCGTAAATGTGACACAGTGAGTTTTACGATTGTAACTGGAAATCTGGAATATCCAGTTACGGTGTAACTCAAACAGCTACTGAAAAAAACTTAATGATAGAAAGTTACGGCGTAGGTAAGGCTTTAGCCCTATGCCGTAGAGAAAATGATCTATGTTTCTCGGCCTTGAATCTTGTCCGCATCATTCCCCCTCACTTGAGAAGAACTCGTCCCAAGTTCTCAAGTGTACTTTTGCTCGTGGGAAAGACCTTGAACTCTTGATTGATCACTTTAATCTTCACTCGTTTTCCACACTCCCACAAGTCAACATACGAACCCGATCTTCGATTAGCTAATCCTAAATAATCTTCCTTCTTCAGGAAATAATTCATCTTCGAATTCTTGGGGTAAATAGATTTGCTTGACGAATAATTATAATCTTTGAGATGCTTAAAGTACCTAACTTTATCCGTCTTCTTTTCATTAAGATCCATACCAAAGTCTTGATTGACTTCACCAACCTTCAAACCTTCAACACGTTCTTCATCTTTAAAACCCAAAACTTTTTCTTCACAATTATTCAAAACTACAACTTCTTTTGTTGATTCTAAAGTTGCAATATTGTCTTCATGTTGATTACATACTTGAAGTTCTTTGATGTTCTTAACGTGTTCTTCAACAACCTCAGTTTCAATATTTTTTCTTCTTTCTTAACCTTGATCATTGGTACATGTAATTTGTCTTCGGAAGGAATCATCACAATTCTCTTTCCTTCCCATAAGAAAAAGTAGAGATTTTACTTCAAATCATAAAAACCTTTAACTTCTTGTCGCCATGATTTCCCCAACCGAATATGACAATCCTCCATATCATCCAAATAACAAAACACTTCACGTTTATAAGATTTACCAATAGATATTGGAACCCAACAAACTTGTGTTTTTCTAATCGGACAAAACTCAATTGGTAAATTTAAATAACTAACCAATTTTATTGAAACCAAATTCTTAACACCATAGTTATCAATAATTAAAGAAAATACCTTATTATTGATCAAAACCTTTGAATGAAACAATTTGATTGTTGGTAGTCGAATCTCCATCTTCATCTTTTCCTCCCATTCATCCACCCTCCTATTGTTGAACGGGGATTGGTTGCTCCTACGGTTGTCAATAGATCCGCCTATGGTTGGACGAATTCTTGAACCTCCATAATTGCTACCCTCGCGATTCTTGTGGATTAATGCCCCACCTACGATCACGGAATGTAGTTCTTCTAGCATAGTGTAACACCTGTCAAGTTATTTCATGGATTTGGTAGAACCATGATCCATGTACTCTCCAGACCATACCCCACCAACAGTATGGGTTTTTTAATCTTCTACACCATTCATCATCTAGGATGATAACAAGCTCTAGACATTAATTAAAGTAGAACCTTCTACACCAATTATCCACCAGGATACTGTGACAACTGGTAAATTTCGGGACCATTTTTAAATACTGCATTACGTTTAAAACGAGCATTTAATTATTTAGAATCATTTTTGGAATGTTTTGGGAATTTATCCAGATTTCTGGTATTGTTATGTGGATTATCGTTATGTGACGAGTAGTTTCCTGTATACCTGGTTAGGCACTACGTGAGTAGGCACAATTAAACTTAATAATACGACAAATATTGATTATTTTTGACGCGTTAAACGAGCATGGACGTATTTATAGTCAATCTTATTGGAAAAATTATTTTAAGATCAATGGCATAAATTAGAAATACTTGGGAAACTGTTTCGGCACCCAAATCGGCCTCAATAGCGTTTTATTAAAAGAATAACCAAATTCCACTTCCTACCCTTGCCTTAAGTTGCAGTTTTAGTCCTTGGAGGTCATTAAGGTTTTCACATGAGGTCCTAAGGGGCTATATAAGCCCCACTTATACTCATTTAGGGTTAGTGATACCCCCTTGCTTCTCTCTAGCCGCCCCCTCCTCTCTCCCAAAATCCGGCCACACCTCCGGCCACCACCGAGCAACACCATCGCCTCCCCTCTTATCACACCGCCACCACCCACCTTCACCCCGTGACTCCCTCATCTCCTTTTGCTACATCACGTGCCCAAGAATCACCCTCCACCACCACAACGCGCCACAACCACCACGTTAACCACAAAATCCGAGTAGATCCGTAAGTTTGAAAGGTAGGTTACACCGTTTCACCCATGGGTGTAACTCGGTGTGAGTTAACTCGTGTGTAACGAGTTGATTTTTATCATTTTAGTTCGGATTTGGGTATAAAACATGTGGGTTAACCTTTTGATAACTAAAAACTTGAGTAAATCGATGTTTGGTATCATTTGTTGTGTTTGTGTGGTCGAGTCGAGGTCGAACCGTGAGCACAAGCTCACGGTCGTGGCTTATGTTGGTGTTTGTTTGTCGATTCGAGTCGTGGTTATAGTCCTTGTGATTATTTGTTGTTATTTTTGGTTGTTTTGGGTTTTGAGAGAAGTTGAGGTTGTTGTAAGGATTGAAGCCGAGAAGGACAAGGGTCCGTTAGGTATGTTTGTTGGTGCCGACAGCCGAGCCGATACCAAAGGGATCTCGACATGATGATGATACAATTTGTTGTTGTTGTTGCTTTGGTTTTGGATTTGTTTAATCGGTTATCGAGCCGTAGGTTTAGGGCCGGTAACCGTATTTTGATGATATTTGACTTGAGATTACACTTGTGAGCTTTTGATATACATGTGATGATTATGAGCCAAGTCGGGTGTCACCGAGACTTTTTAGTCTCGGCGTGGCCTCGACAAGCCGAAACATTGATATTCGACTCTATTTGGACTATTGGATTTTATGGTTGACTACTTGATCCGAGAATTAATTAAACTCGGACTCGTGACTCGAAACGGATAATAACTCGCGAAATAATTGTTTGGAAATATATATATAACTAGAAATGAAAAAATAAATAATAACGGCTAAAAACGGGAAATATTAATTAGCAAAACCTTATTTGTTACTTAATATTTAACGTAAGTTTTATTTATAGACGAGATGTTATAAATGGAAAGGTTAAATAAATGTGGGTTATCAAATGTTTCGAGGGCACACAAATCGAGAAAATATCATTTAGGAAAGTATTAATGACTATGTGGATTTGATGTCGAGTTACGGACCGGTTGACATTAATATAACCGACCCACATGATTATCGGACTTATTGGGTTGACGAGCCCAAGAAGGGACTGGCAAACATGTCGGAGGAATTTATTAATGTACGACTTATCCTTACGACTCAATATTTATAGTGATCTATGATGCGTGGTTTTGCGACCTTACAACAGGTTTTACCTCTCGAGGGATCTCAAGAGGCTTACAACCCCACTAGGCAGTGTACCTGACCGATGTAGTATAGTGTAGTGGTAAGTACGGGGGATTGATCGTTCTCCACAGGGAATAGTGTCGTTAGGATTGAAAAACTACTCTAATAGGTCTAGGGGTGAGAGAAGATTCTTTTTTATGTTTTTATAATTTTATGAAAGCAATTAAAATCTCGGGTTTGAAAGAGTGGGCGGAATTAGTTGCTAGTCAACTAACCCAAGTTACTACGAATGCAAATAAAATAAAATAACAGAAAATGAAAAGGTTGATGAAACTTATGTGGAGAGAAATGTGTTTACTTAGATTTCCTTACTCCCTAACTATCTTTTACCAGTTGATTAGTGTGTATTAATCGCGTGGATGACGGGTGTATTCTTTAATACCAATCGTGGGGTGGCGTACGTACTTCCCCAACTCTATGAGTTCCTACTTCACTCCTATGTCGAGCCGGCTAAGAAGCTCCTAACATGGGATCACTAGAATTCGCTCATGCATTAAATACAACCATAAAAACCTTAGTACGCATTGGTTCATGTTTCTTAAGACGTTCAAGCAAGTTACCGAATAGGAAGTTAGCCAGTTTTCTTAAGCCTAACATAGATGAACAATCATCCAATACAATTAATAACACACTAATAATCAATAATCAATAGTTAGGTTTCATTAGATCTAAGCAAACACAAAGAAAACCTAGCCTAGCATGTTAAACAAAAGACAAGAACAAGATAGAATCAAACAACACATAGACATATTGAATGATTAATTGATAACTTATCTTCAATGTAACATGGAAGATCTCAAGGCAAAAAGCCTTGAAAAAGCTGCTAAAATCGTCTTAGGGTTTCCTCCCAAAAGGTTACACACAAAGTTCCACACTAATGACAAAAAATTGCAAAACTATATATAGAGTTTAAGGGCTGACGGCGTCACGTTGTAGATCCTGACGCCGTCACCTCGCCGCTTTTAGGGTTCCCGGATGGCCTTCCTGATGCCGTCCCTCTTTAGACCTCCAAAATCCGCTCTGGCTTATCAAGGCTTGACGCCGTCAGATTAGTGCTTGACGCCGTCCCTCTTTAGCTTAAGCCATGACGACCTTGATCACATTAAAGGGTGACGCCGTCAGATTTTTCATGCAAAATTCTCTGGTTTATCATGAGTAATTTTCATATCCACCACTTTTGCCAAGCCATGACGCCGTCTGGGCCAATCCTTGACGCCGTCAAAGGTAGTTTCCAGCATAATTTTGAGACTTTGCCGTTTTCTTCACTTTTATGCTCCAAAAACGTCCAAAATGCTTCCTTTTCCAGATTTCTTCTCCAAAGTACCTAAAATGACAAAAGGAACGATTTAGGGCAATATTTGATCAAATAAATACGATTTAGGGCTTAAATGACCACCTAAAAGCGGTACACTTTTCGCTTCATCAAATACCCTTACACTTGAGATTTGCTTGTCCTCAAGCAAATGCGCTTTTAATCTAATCAAAATACAAGTTAGGGGTCATTTAATGCTAATATAAAAGTAATTACAACAAATAGTCGTTCCACTTTAATCATAATAAGCACGGAGATTACATACTAGCACCTCACAAGTAGTGTTTAGATACTCACATCTCTCAAGTGTCATCAAAATAAATCTCATAAATGAAAACGGATATTATCTCTCACTACCTGTCATAGCAAATAGATTACCATAGGCTTGGGAAAGGATCAAAAACCTCCTCCACTAGGCGTAAGCACCTAAGATAAACTATCAAAGAGGGCTTTTAAATGGGTTATAACGTTAGGTGTAGGGATATGATAAACACGGTTTTGTTGGATAAAGGATATTTTACTGGTGGCGAGTTAAATATCTTGATTAATTACATGTACTATACAATGTTGCTAAGCCAAGACTCGACTCAATCTTAAGCTAAAAACAAAATAACAAAAACATAAAATAAACATAAAATAAAACGGGATGGTAGTCCGTATGTTTTTTTTTCTATTTTTCTTTTTCTCATTTTTTTTTGTATTTTTCTTGATTTTTTTTTTTTTTTTTTTTTTTTTTTTGCATACACTTTTGCCCTACCATCCAAAATAATACATCATAGGGGCGTTGCATTCCCCTTACACTTGAACTTTTACATAACTTTACAAATAACTATTCTAATGACTCGAATTAAGATAATTGAAAAACTTGGAGTACTTTTAAAATATTTAGCACATATGGGGGTAATAATGTTGTTCTTCCCCATTACTCCATTACACTAGTACTTTACCCATGAGTCCCAATCGTCCCAAAACAATATGTACAAGGATATGACTCGACTTAGCAACCATGTAATCAATTAGATAATTAACTTGGGTTTAAATAAATGTTGTCACAATAATGCACTAAAAATGAGTGCATACAAAGCAGGCTAAGGCGATTTGGGTGTACATTTAAGTGGGGTGTAACAAATTCTTCCTTTAAGTAAAATGCTTAAAGGTCGAAACGAAAAGATAGGCTCTGAGGGGTGTACTAGGGGTATCGTGTACTAAAAATGAGTACAACGCAAAGGGTGTGGGAGAATTACTTGACCAATGTAGCCAATGTAATTATAACAAAAACACAGGTATAAAACAATGGGTTAATCCTAATGCCTCTTATCATGTAGTAAATCTAACTACACGAATGTAGTCTCACTTGTGGCCTCGAAATGGTCCTAACACAAGTTCTAGAATCTAAGTGCTACCGGTACACACATCATAGCATAAATGCTTTTCCTACCAATTCTAGGGGCGAACCTCACATATTTGGGGGTGGAAAATTTTTTAGTGGTACGGTTTTTGTGCTAGTCATATAACTCCTATCCATGAGACGCTCATTAAGATCAAAGTTTCACTCCTAAATGTTGTAAAAAATTTTAAAATTGGCACTAAAATTACCCTAACAGGTGTTTCTCTCAGTTTTATTACACATCTACTATTAAACAAACAAAAATCAAGTGCAATTGTATTCTCTAAAGTATCGTACTTTTACCCCCCTTACACTTAAGATGAACATTGTCCCCAATGTTCAAATAACAAATGTAAAAGTAAAAAAGTAAAAGAATGAAATCAAATACTCCCCTGATTCGCTCGGTGGATAATGTGGCAACATGATTAGATCTTCTTCCAAGAGAATGTTGAAGCTCCATGACTAATGCATCGCCAAAAGCTTGATTCCACAAACATTTCCTTGTCCAAAATAACCTGTTAAACCTGAGAAAACAAACACGAAAACCTGCATAACATCGGCGGGATAAATTCTATATATAGAGATATAATGCTTGTGGAATGATAATTTTGCAGATTCCTGGAGATTATAAGTTATAGATTTAATAAAAACTTTTTATGAAAACAAAACTTTCAAAATTTTCAGAAAATTAAAACCTGACGCCGTCAGGTTGTAGAGCCTGACGCCGTCAGAAATGGTCTGACAGAATTCTCATGTTACGTTTCCGAAAAATTTTTGGAAAAACCTACACCTTACTTCCTAGAACTCCTGCAAAACATCATTATGACTCGATACAAGCATTTGACTCAAACAAATACTAATAGGTATGTTAATTTATTATTATTACGATTCATGTTCATTTGTGTTCTAATAAACCGATTTGGATTTCCCTTACACTTAACTTTTGCAAAATACCTTTATATGTAGTTAAGACGAAGTTAAAAACAAAATAAAGCATTTTCACAGATTAGTTTTGAACATGAATCAATAAAAATAAAAATTAAACACACATACGGAAACAAATAAAATCAAACAAACAAAGAAATAAACACACAAAGCAAATAAAGCTTGGGTTGCCTCCCAAGAAGCGCTTTTCTTTATTAACGAGTCTTGTAGCTAGACTCAAAGTCACGTACATTACGTGATTCCATCATTGGTCACGGTTTCTAGGTCATCCTCATGTCCGGTTCTATATTCCGGTCCTAATTTCAAACAATCCTTGTAGAAACCGAATATCCTTCCCATAACATAGTCTACTCCTTTACTTCTATCTCCATCATTTCTATAGTAGACTGCTTGCTTAAGCTCCTTCTCAACATTTGACAAGTGTTGGAATTGCTCTATCTTATATGGCATTTGGTAGTTTACCTCATCGGTCTCATCCTTAAATCTAACTATCCCTAAGGAAGGTTCATAAGTCATTCTAGAGACCTCAACAAATGGTTTTCCAAAAACCACTTGAGTTAAGGATGCATCGACTATTGGGCGGATATCTTCTACAATTACAAATTCGGTGACATAGGTGAAGTTTCCTACATAAACCGGTAATCCCTTAACTCTTCCCGTGAAGTTACTCATCCAACCCTTGTCAGGGAACATCCTATACCCAAGTTGATTTTTCATTATCAAGTTGTAGTGGCCTCTAGTCATGATGTTTATGGGTGATCTAAGGTCGATGTAGGCTTTCCACACATGTAAATGTCCGATGTTGCATGGTATGTTGAGATTAGAAGGGTCGCCTATTTTTATAATTGGTCTACCTAGGAAGTATGGTGTCTCGGGGTCATCGAATAAGTCTGTATGATATGCGCGCTCTTCCTTAGTGGGTAGCCTATTGAAGTAGTCCTCATCATCATCTACTTCTTCAATCTCACTTGTCCTAACTTCCTTATCAACCTCGACTTTCTTAACCTCATCCATGGGTTCACTGTTATCTTCATTCCTATCAATCGGTTTGATAGTGACAATGTTGACGAAGTGGACATGTTTGGATGAAGAGGGGTCTTTTACTTGGGGTCCGCTATTTGTGTTCCTAGCGTCCTTATGTGGAGGTGATAGAACTTGGTTATTGAGGGCTTTCAATAAGTTGTCAATTTTACTGGTCATCTCCGTTTGTTGTTGATTGAATTCGGATTCGAATCTGGCTATCCGAGCTTCTTGAGATGCCATAAAATTGGACATCAATCCTTCAAGATTATTGGTACTACCATAATTGTGTGAAGGATTGTTATTGAAAGTACGGTTCGAGTTGGAACCGCTTAATTGGAAACAATTAGGTGGGTTGGAAGAATTGGTTTGTTGTGCGTTTTGGTTTTGTTTCCACCTAAGGTTTGGGTGATTTTTCCATGAGGGGTTGTATGAATCACCGTAAGGGTTTGGCTCGGGTTTGAAAGTGTACCACTTGTCTCCCGCTCCGTCGGTACGCGAGGATGCGTAGTCCGCAAAAGCTTGTTCGGGGAGTTCCATGCAATCACGAGTGTCGTGGGGACCACTACATAATTCACATGAAGAAGTGATTTTGTTCACTTGGCTTGAAGGTTTGGGAGCCTCGTAGGATTTCATAAGAAACTTGACTTGGTCTTCAAGTTCTATGATCCTACGGTCGGAAGTGCTTGAATTGTTAGAAGGCAAAGATATTGCCTTGACCGTTTTATTCAAATCACGGGGGTCACTCCAACTTTCGTTGTCATAAAGAGCAAGATCTTCTAGGAGAGCCCATGATTGTTCCGCACTTAGATCACGTAGCTTACCACCGGCCGATTGGTCAATGGTTTGCCTCGTGGAGAGATTGATATGGTCATAGAAGATTTGGACTTGGAGCCAAAGTTCTATGCCATGGTGAGGGACTTTTTGGAGTAAGTCCTTGAATCGAGTCCATGCCTCGTAGAGGGTTTCGCCTTGACGTTGTTGGAACATCAAGATATCATTCCTTAGCTTGGTAGTTCTTCTCGGTGGGAAAAACTGAGCAAGGAAACGAGTGGTGAGATCATCCCAAGAGGTGATGGATCCTGCGGGTAGACGCTCTAGCCATTGACTAGCATGGTCCCGCAGAGAGAATTGAAAGAGACGCAGTCGGGTCGTCTCTCGAGTGGCAACATCAAGGTCTATGGAATCAACAATTTTGAGAAAGTCCTTGAGATGTTGGTTAGGATCTTCAGAACGAAGTCCATGGAATGCGCATCCGCTTTGCACCAATCGGATGGTGTCGGATCGCAAGGGAGTGACATTGGCTCCTTGAGTGAGCTCAATGGTGTTTCGATAGCCATGGTGGCTAGGACGGGAGTAGTCTCCTAAGGTACGGGCTCTAGGAGGTAGTGGTGGTTGTTGTGGTGGTGGGTTGTTGGGATCGAGGATATTACCACCTTCCATGATGTCGGATGGTAATGGTTACGAACAAAGAAACGAAGAAAAAAGATAGACTAAAGAAAACCTAGAAAAATAAAATAAAAATCTCACTAGAAAGGAATCTAGTGAGTAGACCTATAAAAATAAAAATTCAACCTAAACAATAACTATTCCCCGGCAGCGGCGCCAAAAACTTGATGCGTGGTTTTGCGACCTTACAACAGGTTTTACCTCTCGAGGGATCTCAAGAGGCTTACAACCCCACCAGGCAGTGTACCTGACCGATGTAGTATAGTGTAGTGGTAAGTACGGGGGATTGATCGTTCTCCACAGGGAATAGTGTCGTTAGGATTGAAAAACTACTCTAATAGGTCTAGGGGTGAGAGAAGATTCTTTTTTATGTTTTTATAATTTTATGAAAGCAAGTAAAATCTCGGGTTTGAAAGAGTGGGCGGAATTAGTTGCTAGTCAACTAACCCAAGTTACTACGAATGCAAATAAAATAAAATAACAGAAAATGAAAAGGTTGATGAAACTTATGTGGAGAGAAATGTGTTTACTTAGATTTCCTTACTCCCTAACTATCTTTTACCGGTTGATTAGTGTGTATTAATCGCGTGGATTACGGTTGTATTCCTTAATACCAATCGTGGGGTGGCGTACGTACTTCCCCAACTCTATGAGCTCCTACTTCACTCCTATGTCGAGCCGGCTAAGAAGCTCCTAACATGGGATCACTAGAATTCGCTCATGCATTAAATACAACCATAAAAACCTTAGTACGCATTGGTTCATGTTTCTTAAGACGTTCAAGCAAGTTACCGAATAGGAAGTTAGCCAGTTTTCTTAAGCCTAACATAGATGAACAATCATCCAATACAATTAATAACACACTAATAATCAATAATCAATAGTTAGGTTTCATTAGATCTAAGCAAACACAAAGAAAACCTAGCCTAGCATGTTAAACAAAAGACAAGAACAAGATAGAATCAAACAACACATAGACATATTGAATGATTAATTGATAACTTATCTTCAATGTAACATGGAAGATCTCAAGGCAAAAAGCCTTGAAAAAGCTGCTAAAATCGTCTTAGGGTTTCCTCCCAAAAGGTTACACACAAAGTTCCACACTAATGACAAAAAATTGCAAAACTATATATAGAGTTTAAGGGCTGACGGCGTCACGTTGTAGATCCTGACGCCGTCACCTCGCCGCTTTTAGGGTTCCCGGATGGCCTTCCTGACGCCGTCCCTCTTTAGACCTCCAAAATCCGCTCTGGCTTATCAAGGCTTGACGCCGTCAGATTAGTGCTTGACGCCGTCCCTCTTTAACTTAAGCCGTGACGACCTTGATCACATTAAAGGGTGACGCCGTCAGATTTTTCATGCAAAATTCTCTGGCTTATCATGAGTAATTTTCACATCCACCTCTTTTGCCAAGCCATGACGCCGTCTGGACCAATTCCTGACGCCGTCAAAGGTAGTTTCCAGCATAATTTTGAGACTTTGCCGTTTTCTTCACTTTTATGCTCCAAAAACGTCCAAAATGCTTCCTTTTCCAGATTTCTTCTCCAAAGTACCTAAAATGACAAAAGGAACGATTTAGGGCAATATTTGATCAAATAAATACGATTTAGGGCTTAAATGACCCCCTAAAAGCGGTACACTTTTTGCTTCATCAATCTAGTTTTTGGAATAATAAGTGAGACAAAGGAATTGTTGGACTTATTGAGTTGATGAATTTGATAAGCTTCCGACAATTCGTCCGGATAACTTATTAAACCATACATTAATCACTTGACCTTAGTTTAGTTTTGTTTGTGAGTCGTTTATGCTTAGCGTGTGTTCACTTGAGTCATGTTGTGTCTCCACTGCACACACGATGATACCAAACGCTAGTAACTAATATAAGAGAGATTTTTTTTTTTTTTTGGAATAGAAATGGGATATATTTGGGATAGATAATTTTCGTTGGAGATTTTTACATTTGGGAATATATTTTAAGGCAAGTTTATATTATTAGGTCGTGCCGAGTCCGTAAGTGTCGATACGTGAGAGCTGCTGAGTGCTTTGCTTCTGTAGTTTTGTGTTTGTGCTTTGCTTGATTGAGGTGAGTTTCATAGCCCCACTTTTACTCTTAACGATGTTTTATCGAATACTTGGGGTGGGAAAACATGCAAAACTGTTTTGAATGGACCAATTGTTATGTTATGTTTTGATATGTTTGCTATATTAACTGGCTAGTGTTATGTGTTGATTGTGCTGCAATTGTGCGGGAATATTATTGTTTGGGCTGCAACTGTGCGGGAATATTATTGTATGTGCTGAAACTGTGCGGGAACATTAATGTATGTGCTGCAACTGTGCGGGAATATTATTGTATGTGCTGCAACTGTGCGGGAATATTATTGTATGTGCTGAAACTGTGCGGGAACATTAATGTATGTGCTGCAACTGTGCGGGAATATTATTGTATGTGCTGCATTTGTGCGGGACTATAGTGTGCAACTATAGGAAATTATTGTTGTGATTTGACACACTTTGGTGTGAGGATGATATATTGATATATGACTTAGTCCTGTATAGCAAACTAATATGCAAGTTGGTCCACTGATGTACGTTGTGTCTAAACCTATGAACTCACCAGCGTTAGCTAACTTTTTAGCATGTTTTCTCAGGTAATTAATGATGATTATCGTTGGATGATCGCTGTTTGGAGGCTTGGCAAGTGGCATGGTTAAAGGATCAACTAAGACTCTGCTAATACTTTTGGGGACATATCTTATGTTTCTTTTGGGCCTTACTTTCAGTACCTTTGAATAAATGTAAATTTGAAGTTTGGATTTTGAAATGTTTTATTTAAACGGATGATGTTATTCCGTTTTCTTATGCTTATGTTGTGTACCAATTCCATAGCACCCCAATACTTGTTTTGTCTTCCGCTGAACCAAATTTTGGGGGTGTTACAGATACTAAGAAGCTCTGATGCCAACTGATGTAGGACGTGCGAAAGCGAATTTAGATAAACCCTAATCCAAGGGTGATAACCAAGGCGCACCTTGCGAGAATAAAACCCAAATAAAGAGATAAATTCTAAAACACAATTTATTAATGATTTCCAGGAATACTAAACAATAAACCCAAGCCCTATATTTATAGGGAAGCCAAACTTGGGGAGAAACTAATTAGATTACATATAGAACCGTCTTAAACTTAAATAAAGAAAATGACTCACGACATGGTTACGGCGTAAATGTGACACAGTGAGTTTTACGATCGTAACTGGAAATCTGGAATATCCAGCCGAAAATAAACTTAATGATAGAAAGTTACAGCGTAGGTAAGGCTTTAGCCCTACGCCGCAGAGAAAACAATTTACGTTTCTCGGCCTTGAATCTTGTCCGCATCAACTGGCTTTATTTCATCTCTTGTTGGGTAGTCTTTATTGCTTACTCCGAGTTGTGCTATTGTGATAGATGGTACTAGAAGCTTTTGTTATCTATCAAAAATTGGATAGCTTGAATGCATTCTGAGATATATTATTATATCTAAGAATGAGTTCAAGCTACTTAATTTTTTATAAAGAACAAAAACTTCTAGTACCATTTATCACAATAGCACAACTTGGAGGAGTAAGCAATAAAGACTACCCATAATAGATACAGTAACTCCTACAATTGATCACCTAAAGGTTACACATTCATTTGTTTCAAATGGTATATATAGGGGCCTCCCCCTCATGAAATAAAGTGTGTTCTTTCAATTATATCATTTGTACCAAAGTCAAATATAGTGAGCCTTCAAATGAATTATGTCGAATATAACAGACAATGAAAGTTTCAACATACAATGAGAGCGTGTAATCTCGAATATAATATTTCATGGGGTTATTCATTTGTACCAAAGTCAAATATAGTGAGCCTTCAAATGAATTATGTCTCATGATGATCGGTAGAACGATTGATAGACATTGTTTTTGGATCTTTTATGTGATGATTTTTTGACTATTGAATGTCTATTGTAATGGTGATAACGATCTGCTATTCAAAAATTGAAAGATTCAACAAACAATGAGAGAGAGGTATCAGCTCAAACCGGAAGTCAATATAAAGTTCAAGTCGAATGAGCTAGATAAAAGTTTCACTGGATTTCAAATCTTAAATATTTCAACGAATAACATATATGTTACACATTTAAATACATTCACTCAGTTTAACATACAATAACTGATATACCGAAGAGTGAAACAAGTCAAAAAGTAGTGAATTAGTTGATAACGTGATAAGATGGATTTATATATATTTCTTTTCCGCATGTTATTTCGTTTTTCATATTTTTTCTTAGAACATCTGTAGTTACCAATTTTGTCAGATCGTCTTTCGCAACAAAATTTAACTTGTGCCTCTTTTTTAGCCGTTTTTTGTAAACATTCTTTTCTAACCCCCAAGCTCTTGTTGTAGTAATTCGTGCTCCTTCAATATATCTATTTTTGGAAAATAAATTTGGTGTTTCAAGACTAAGGGTCCGGTTGGTTCAAAAAGTTTATCGACGTATATTCTATCATTGGTTTTGAAAGTAATACTATGGTGTGAATTAATTAGTAAGGGCATAATTTATATGATATGTTATTGTAAAAAGGTGATTTCCTTTATTCACAAATCTTCTTAATAATTCATATTTAATGGTAATACTTTTGTTTAAATCTTCATCTTTTAAACTTGATCTCATTTGTATGTTTACATCAAATTTTATTTTTCCTTTTAGCTAGGCCAATAGGTCTCGGAGATGCTACTGTTGCATCCACTCTATCCATGTATAAATACTAGGGAAAATCATCTGAAAAGTCATCATACTTGTCACCTTATTCTTTTGTTGGCATCAAACTTTTTTTTTTCTATTGTGGGCACATACTCCCTTAATCACCACTATTGTAAGCATTTTGATGACGTGGCATGATCTAATCAAGAGTTAATTACATAAATTTACATAAATCATCCCTGTGGCTCTAAATAATTACATCATTCGTCCTTTAGTCAATTACCCCATTATAATCATTTCTAGGGTTAGTTTTCCCTTTCCCCCTCCTCCAAAAATATGGCAGCCGCCCTCCAACTTCCGGCCATCTCCGGCCACTACTGCAACACCACCACCGCCACATCTAAAGTCACACCGCCACCACACAACCTTATTTCTCGACCTCCTTTGCTCTTTCAGCTACCACACGCGCTCTAAAACACCCATCCACCACCACAACGAGCCACCACAGCCAACATCACCACCACATCAAATCTCCGTCTTTTTCTGTGTTGAATCGAGATAAGAATAGATCGAAGGTATATTTCCGAAGTTGTTTTGGGTTGTGCAAATCTGAGGTTACTGTTGTTATTTGAATCATTGGTTTTTATTGTGAATGTGTTATCAGATGGGTTTTTAGACTTGTATATGGTCACGAATTCGTCTTGGTGGTGGTTTGGTTGTGATGTCAAATGTGAAATAAAATATTTTTTGTTTCAACTTCAGATATGAAACAAAATACTTTTTTTTTTTTGCAAATCGTGAACTTCACAAATACACAATGGGAACATGTTGAATTAGTTTATTGCAGGGCGTTAACCAAGATGTTGATTATCAAATGTGATTGATTTGACTTTAAAATTCATTTGTTTGACTTTCTTAGGTGAAAGGTTTATGAATCAGCTCATGCTCAAGAAGTCGAACTAAGAAAAGCAGCTGGAGGTGTATCTAGTACAACTGCCAGATTAATGGAATTCACATTTTTGGATTTGGACACTGCAACTTGTGGTTTCTCCGATAGCTTCAAGATTAGCTGTGAAAGTGATGGGGTTTCGTTCTATAAAGGCGAAATGTTGAAAAGAACAGTCATGATAAAGAAACTTCATCCTAATAACTTGCAAGCACAATCAGAGTTCCAACAAGAGGTTCAAGTGGTTGGGAGACTGCAACATAAGCATAAAGTGTGTGAGATAAAGTGTGTGAGAGAAAATCAGTGTTTTGGTGTTGAAATGAATAAGGTGATGATAAAGTGTGTGAGAGAAAATCAGTGGTTTGGTGTTGATGTCATGGTGGGGTTTGGTGGGTCGGTAGTGGTGATGTCGTGGTGGTGTTTGGTGGGTCAGTGGTGGTGATTTTGTGGCAGGAGGTGTTTGTGGTTATGGGTTGGTGGTTTGGTGAGTCGGTGGTGGTGGTTTGGTGGTGATGTCGTGGCAGGGGCTATTTGTGGTAATGGATTGGTGCTTTGGTGGTGATGTATTGGTGGTTTGGTGAGTCTGTGGTGGTGGTTTGGTTGTGATGTCATAGTGGGAGGGGGTGTTTGTTGGTTGATGGTGATTAGTTTGAGTTTATAGCCACAAGGACGAAATGTGTAAATTATTAGAGTCAAAGGGACCTTTTATGTAATTGATTCAAGGACGAATGATGCAAATGCTTAGAGCCACAGGATGATTTATGTAAATTTATGTAATTAACTCTGATTAGATCATGCCACGTCATCAAAATGCTTATAATAGTGGTGATTAAGGGAGTATGTGCCCATAATAGGAAAAAAAAAGTATGATGCTTACAAAAGAATAAGGTGGCAAGTATGATGCCTTTTCAGATGATTTTCCCTAAATACTAAATAGGGGCCTCCCCTCATGAAATAAAAGGGTGCGTTATTTGTGTTATATTCAAGATTACACTCTCGTTCATTGTCTGTTGAAACTTTCATTTTTTAAATAGCAGATCGTTATCACCATTACAATACACATTCAATAGTCAAAAAATCATCACATAAAAGTATTAAAAACAATATCTATCAATTGTTCTATCGATCACCAAGAGACATAATTCATTTGAAGCCTCACTATATTTGACTTTGGTACAAATGAATAATCCCATGAAATAAGGTGTGCGTTATTTGTGTTATATTCGAGATTACACGTTCTCTTTTTGTCTGTTGAAACTTCCAGTTTCTGAATAGCAGATCGGTTTCTGAATAGCGTTATTACCATTACAATACACATTCAATAGTCAAAAAATCATCACATAAAAGTATTAAAAACAATATCTATCAATCGTTCTATCGATCATCATGAGTCATAATTCATTTGAAGATTCACTATATTTGACTTTGGTATAAATGAATAATCCCTTAGAAGGTATGATTCGCTTGTGGAGCTGACCTCCTCAATATATACCAAAGATACCAATAATTAGAATGGATAACGATATTTTAAATATTGATCGTGAAACAGATATAGATGAAAAAATTCAAGATTGGAGTAATAGATTAAGCGCTCAAATACAATTAACCGAAGAATTACGGGCATTACAACCAAAGAGATTTACTCAACTTTATAAAGGATGACATGCACAAATCGAGAAAAGGTCCAAACTTTTTTCTCAATCATTTCTCAATTCTTTTCCTCATCTCCGGAATCCTTATCTTCGGCCCAAACTTGTTTCGCCATTTTTTTTATCGGCCATTATCTTCATCGTATGAACCCTTTTGCAGTATGGTCTAGGAATATGTTCTGGTCAGCCAATGGAAGCAGACAGTTAATTCGGCCATTTGTGCACATCATGACACTTGGGATAATGCAAAATGCATAGACATGATAACTTTCATACTGGAGCTGTTTTGGTCTCATGCGCATGCAGGTGGCATAAGTGTCGATCACTTGTTTCCACTTTCATGCAAATTTACTAAAGTGTTTTGGTCAGCTAATAATTATATGCAGATTTACTAAATGATTGCAATGAAGCAAATGGGCTGGGAATAAGTGTCAATCCACTTTGCTGGTCCGTTATAACAAACTGGGCAGGGTTTGTATCAAACACAGATGGACCAGGGCTAGGTGCAGTTGCACTAATGCTAAGTGTGCTGTGCAGTTGCAACTTTAAATAGCTGTGATGAAATGCAGAAAAGCAATTCAACATGATTATGAGGCAGGTATGTGATTGTGTTTAAACTTCAACTTCTGACTTTAGTTGGCTAGACTTAAAATGGGGCGCATTCAACATGTTTTGTCAATTTCAATGCTAGTTCATTTCCGTAGTTCAAGTGATATAATCTTAATGTTGTGAAATTAAAAACTATTATGCAGTATGCAGATTTACTAAAATGATTGAAATGAAGCAAATGGGCTGGGAATAAGTGCTAATCCACTTTGCTGGTCCGTTATAACAAACTGGGCAGGGTTTGTATCAAACACAGATGGGTCAGGGCTAGGTGCAGTTGCATTAATGCTAGTTGCATACAGGAGTGTGCTGTGCAGTTGCAACTTTAAATAGCTGTGATGAAATGCAGAAAAGCAATTCAACATGATTATGAGGCAGGTATGTGATTTGTTTAAACTTCAACTTCTGACTTTAGTTGGCTAGACTTAAATGGGGCGCATTCAACATGTTTTGTCAATTTCAATGCTAGTTCATTTCCGTAGTTCAAGTGATATAATCTTAATGTTGTGAAATTAAAGTATTATGAAGTTTGTGATGTTATCCTAACGAATCGTGTTAATATATTAGCTACAGCAATCTAAAAGCCTTAGTTGCTCCGATTATTGACTTGGTGGGAAGCAATTGAGCTTTGAAGTAACTGAAAGTCGAATACGAGTTAGTCAATCGATGATCTTAGTTGCTCTTTCACTTGAACATCTTGCAATTAATATCCCATATACATTTTACTTATGGTACCAGTTAAATTAATTTATGTTAAATTGCAAAGTTTTTGTACACTTTGTACTTTTGATGAGTTTAACACATGCATTGGCTTATGACCTCGACATCCTAACAAAAGGCCATAAGTGGCCTCATGTTAGGATGAGTTCTGATATAAAGCGACTTCGAAGCTTTTATAAAGCGACTTAGAAGCTTTTATGTACATAGTTTTAAAATAATTATATTATGACAAAAATAGTCTAAGGCGCTGTTATAAAGCCACTTAGAAGCTTTTATATGTTTGTGTACAATCGCTTAATGTGTTTCCTGAATTCATTCTATAGCTAAATCTTTTAGCATAGCCCATTTGGTCGTTACAGATATATAACCAAATTGACCCATTTGTATATAAATGCGTAAAAAATTGACACCTCTACTTCATATGTGGGAGCAAAGGACCAGTAATTGTCCAGTTGGGGGGCAAATTAGGGCCACTGGCCAGTAAGGTTGCAATTTAGCCGAACTGGACTTGAGGTTGACTTGAAGATAGTCGAAATCGGGCTGAGCTTAAAACAGGAATATCTGAACCACATCTGATAATCAAACATTTTAAGATGTATAGAAAGCTTATATGTTATGAGAACCCATTTCAAATGTACGTAAAAATTAGAACAGAACTTCACCATATATAAAATTTAAAACCAGTTCATATAAGTTTATCAAGAATATATTTTTACGAAAATACCATATGTCTTTGCACATTATATATAGCGAGGTCGTTTAGCTCAAATGGAACTCAATATAAGTTCAAGTCGAATGAGCTCGATAAAAGTTTCACTGGATTACAAATCTTGAATATTTCAACTAATAACATATATGTTACACATTTGTATATGCTCAAGCGGTGTTTGGTAGGACTGAATCGCAAAGAATGTAATTGTTTCAAAGAATTGAATCGCTAAGAAAGTGAATAACCACGAAGAAAGAGAAGGGATTCCCCTGTTTGGTGCACACAAAGAAAACATCATAGAAATATATTATAAGATTGATTCTCTTGTTTGGTACAAACGAAGAATGAACTTATCTTGAAATGTAAGTAATCAGTAGCCTAATTATCACTGTCACTTACTTATATAATTTCGATCATGCTTCACGTTTTGTAACTTGTTTTAATTCTTTTTGGATTACGTCCATATGTTTTTTCTTTTATAATGACAATTATATGTTTGTGCAATCTGTTTGGAGATACGTCTATCATGTTTGTATCCGAAATTCAATGAGCAGCACAAGAAATCTGCAACATAGTTGAATCTGCAATACCTGCAATATATATAAAAATTGCAATGAGCATCCACATATAAAAGTATGTATAACGTGAGCAGTAAATTCTACCCCAATTTTAGTTTTAAGAGTCATTCAAAATCACAAAGTTAGGCTTCGATTTTATTCAATTTCATCATATATTCGTTCAATCGCTTCAAATCACAACATTTTCCATCAAATTCGAGGTTCACTAATTTATAAAAAAAAAATTAGGGTTTTGTTCAATTTGATTGAAAATGAAAATTCTATGGTGAATCTTGATCATTAAACCCTAAATTAACTTTAATTCTACATATTTTTTTTATTTTCTAAAGTTTTCTTTTAAATTATCAAAATAAATAAAATAAAAGTTCACATGTTCATAAAATCACCCATAACGTGTCCATTGAAATGTCTCAATGAAGTATTTATTTTTATTTTTTATTTTAGTGTTTAAAGGTGTTTATTAGAATATAGATACTTTAGTAATTCATAAGAGCTTTAACATTTGTTGAAAAAATGAAAGTATATTTAAATGATGAATAATGTTTATATGTGACAAACAAAATTTTTAATGTGTATTTGTTACTCAAGTAAGTGTTTATCCAAGAATATTGAGTAAACAAAATTGTTCATCAAGTAAATGTTCATTAAAAAATACATAATGTTTGTTATGCTCATCGATATATGTTTATCAATCCAAAATGTTCATCAATTTTTTTTTATGTTCATTAATACCTTACATAGAAGTTTATCGATACTAAAATGTTCATCAATACTTGACATGTTCATCAATACTAGCAAAAAACCATTAAAAATGACACTTGTCATGATCAAGTGACTTTTAGACTTATAAAAGGGGAATTAACTTTTTGTTTGATCATCTACCTAATAATAAATGTACTTCATTACCCAACTGAAATGATCTTCCCGTTAGAATCAATGTCCAAATCGATTTATTGATGTGTTAGGACTTAGGACTTAGGACTCACAATATCGCGGGTGCATGCCAATTGAGATTGCAAGCTTATGCTATTTTTTTTTAGAGCAACTGTTTATTAGCTAATACCTGTAACAATACAATATAAAATGTTGAATAGGTTTTCTATGTTACACTAAAACGCAATAACAACGACCAAAAAGGATAGATAATGAGAGTTGTAATACTCTTTGATAATCCTTAGAGTATCAAACACTTGTCGACAATTTAGGAGCTTTTTTAAATTTGGTTCAAATTCAACTAGCATAACAACTCCAACATCTTTATTTCCATGGTTAGTTTTTAATCTCTTGAAACTTTGTATTTTTAGTATCCCGTTTGATCATTTATAATGAAAAGCTCTTATTCTAAAATACAAAATATAATACAGACTAGAGACCTTTCCCAATTAATACACAGGTCTTACATTCTTCTATGGTGGTCGCATGTGGTGGCGTGGTGATGGTCTGAGGACAAATTAAGCCACCACGGATAGTTATCTCGAAGGTTAAGGACAAATTAAAGAAGAAGCTTGGGGTAAGGTTGTAATTAAGCACTAGTTATAATACCCGTGCACACACGGGGTTTTTTCTAAAATTTTCAATAGCGCATTTTTATTTATTAAAAAACAAATATGTTATTAATTAATTATGGTTTTTAATTTTGGTTTATTATGTATTGTGTTATGTTAGTTTATCAATCAATATCGATTGCGTGTTATTATCGTTTTGTCTTAATAGTCTACTTTGATTCATCGGTTCGACTTGAATTAAAATAAGATATAAATCTGTCTCGCTCGGCTTCCGACCCATGAATTCTTCAGAGCGGGCTGGCAATTCCGGCGTACGGAAACCTTTGGGTAATGAATATATTGATATAAAGAGCCTATTTTTCATTAATGTCGAGGAGGAATATTTCGATGGGTTATACCCAAAGTTTAATTTTAATGTATAAAACTACCTAAATCACTTGGTTAAAAAAATTATTCCCGATATAACAACTATTGTAACAACACTTGCCACACTACATATTATTAAAAAGGGAATAAAAATTTAGACAAAAAGTTATACCCATCTTGACCAGCACAAAAAACTACCTATTTCCCCTCCTATTTTGTCGTATTTAGCATCACAAGATTCTTAGCATAGGGCTATATTTTTTTTTTAACAGCAAAGATTATATATAGAAAACTAGCAAGCAGTTAGAAAAAGTTACATATTACAAGCAATGGCGGGGTTTTGTAACCAAACCCCCCATAACATCTTACAATTCTTCTGCCGATTACTAAGCCAAAAAAAGGATCTAGAAACTATGTCATCAAAAATGTTAGACTTCTGAGGCTTCACCGAATCAAAAATAAAGGAATTGCGGGAGTTCCACAAAACCCAAAACGCCGTACAAATAACCGCATCAAAACACTTTCGTTGCATAACCGAAAGCTTAGAGTGATCAGCCCAATTAATAAGAGAATCGACTGATACGGAAGAAGGAGTAGGGACGTTCCACCACCTACTAATATTACTCCAAATACCGCGTAGCTCAACACAATTAGCAAAGACATGCTCTACCGTATCCAAGGAAGAAGAACACACTGGACATAGATTAGAATCTAAAACAATTCCGCGAGACACTAAATTATCTCTAGTAGGAATACGAACCAAAGCAATTCTCCAAAGCAGAATGTTCAACTTAATTGGAATAAAATTGTTCCAGCGAGTTAACGTACCTCCACTAAACAACGAGCGACCGTCTAGAAAATGTCTCGCGGAGGAGACTGAGAACTCATCTGAAGAATCTAAAGTCCATCGTAGCCTGTCCTGCTGAGGAGAAGTAGCGAAAGCCTGAATCAAGGCGGAAATAGCCTACAATTGCTCAGTCTCAACACCACCTCTCGGCTCTCTTCGAAGAGAAGAGGCAACCCAACCAATATGCAACCTATCTGCCACGGAAATGACCTGTGACTCATCAAGAGCAAAAATTCTGGAAAATCTAGTGAAAAAGGGCGTAGATCCAAGCCACGTATCCCTCCAAAAATCTGTAAGCTGTCCATTACCAACCCGAATATGGCAAAAATCCTGTAAACCATCACCACGGTCTTTTAGTTGTCTAAAAGCTGAAATAATCCCCTTCCAAGGCCCAGAGTGAGCTCCAACCATGGACAGATCATGCAATCTACCATTATGACCGTGTAAAGCACGAATAACAGAGACCCACAAGGCATTAGGATTGTGGAAGAATCTCCAAAACCACTTAAATAGCATAGCTCTATTAAGAGAAAAAAAGACTACCGACCCCTAAACCTCCCTCTAGCCGACTTGCCATAACCCTCGACCAACTAACCCAATGGAGTTTCTTCTGACCTACATCCGCCCCCAAGAAAAAACATGCACGCACTCCTTCAAGATCTCTAAGGACACTAACGGGAGCTGGAAACAAAGACATAAAGTAAGACCCTATGCTCCCCAAAACAAACTTAACAAGGGTAAGTCTTCCCCCTATCGATAAGGTGTTCGCCTTCCAACGCGTAAGTTTTGAATTGAATCTATCTGTAATGGGTTTCCAAGCTTCGATCCTGCTCATAAGTTGGCCAACTGGAAGACCCAAATAGATGAAAGGAATCTTACTAGCAGCACAACCAATCACTTCTGCTAATTATTCTACCTGCCTAAAAGAGACTCAAACACCTATCAATTTACTTTTAAGTAAGTTGATCTTTAGCCCCGAAGCAAGAAAAAAACATCGTAAAATCCGCAAAATACGCCTGGCATTCTCTAAAGACCAATCGCAAAGGAACACCGCATCATCAGCATAAAAGAAATGAGAAACCTCCATCCCTCCACCACCAATTCCAAAACCTGTGAAGGCATTCAACTCCCTTGCCCTTTTAAAAGCGATATGTAAGCCTTCCATAGCAAGAATGAAAAGGAAAGGTGATAACGGGTCCCCTTGGCGTAAACCACGCTGAACAATAAACTCATCCGTAGGAGACCCGTTAACTAAAACCGATGCCCTCGCAGAACAAAAAAGGCCTCTAATCCAGCTACACCAACGATCGCCAAAACCCATGCAACCCATCACCTCGAACAAATAATCCCAAGACAATGAATCATAAGCCTTCTTGAAATCCACTTTGAAGACCATAAGTTGTTTCCTCTTAGCCTTACTCCACCCTACAATCTCATTAAGCATCAGAGGTTCGTCCAGAATCTGACGACCTTTAATAAAGGCTGATGGTTTAATGCCGACTACCGAAGACACCACCCCAACTAACCTATTAGCTAAAAGTTTACCAATTATCTTAGCTTGGCTACCTATAAGACTAACAGGCCTAAAGTCCTTAACAGACTTCGGTTCGTTAACTTTTGGAATGAGAGTGATGAAAAGTGGATTACAACCGATAGGAATCAAAGGTTCATGATGAAAGTGTTGAACCAAACTAATAACGTCATCTGCCATAAAATCCCAGTAGCGCTTAATAAAGCCAAAAGTGAAACCATCCGGCCCCGGTGTCTTCTCCGAACCAGACTCCCAAACTGCTCTCTTGATCTCCTCACGAGAAAAAAGGAGCCTCAAGAAAGGGTTTTTGCTCAATGGACAATGTCTGGAACAACAAATCGCTAGAGGGCCGAATCTCTTTAATGTCGGAGAATAATCTTTGGTAGAAGGAACGAAATGTGGATTTGACCCGTATAGGGTCTTCAACCCAAATCCCGTCACACATGATGCCTCTGATAGAGACCTGACGTCGTTTCCGATTAAGGATTCCATGAAAGTATTTTGAATTCTCGTCCCCCTCAATACCCCATCTCACTTTAGCCTTTTGAACAATATCGAGATTCTCCATATGCTCCAATTCCCGCAATTCTTTTAAAGAACTAATACGGGAATCTCTATCGGCCTCAGTAGCCACCCCCTCTAAAATACGAAGATCAATCAAATTGATATCCTGTTGAAGAGCGACTTTCCTAGCTGATTGGAGAGATCTCCTATCCGCCACCCACCCTTTTATCTTCGTTTTTAGAAACTGGAGTATTTTCTTAAAATGAACCATAGGATGTGAACCAAAATCAACCTCTTGTAGCCATGTGGATTTGACTACATCATCAAATCCTTCCAATTGGAACCAGGAGTGAAAAGTCCTAAAAGGGTACGCCCCATAGTCCAACAGATTCTCTCGCAACCCATGGGCATAAATCGATGTTTAAACTAACCTGAAAGCTTTCGTGAACCCATGGGCTCTTTCTTTGCACCACTAACCAGAGCCCATTGGCAATCCCATCAGGAGGTGACAGATTTTCCACCGGAGCTTGTGCTAATTCTTTCTCTAGTATATCAGCAAGGTCGTTGTTATTCATATACCAAATTATTAATCAAATCCACTCTAGACAAAAGCTACAGATATATCCTAAACTATAGTAATACATAACTTTTCAATTTCACCAAGCAGCAAACACATCAATTCTATATAAAAGTTACACAAATTATTAAAAGAAAAAACTACACCTAAATCATTATGCCGTCTCATAAACTAACTTCTCACACCTAAATCCAAAACCTCAGAAGTGCTTAAGGGTTGATTCAGAATAGCTTTTCAAGTAAATTTTTAAATAAATATTAGAACATCAAATGCCTTAAATCAAAGATAAACGGGTTAGAGTTGTACTTCGTGAATTTTTATCACCATCTTATTCAATCAAATTGAAATTTTGTTTTTACATTTGGAAATTAGGGTAAGGTTCTAGGTTTCGTGTTCGACATCTTTAGGTTTGTTGTGGTTTGTCCAACATATTTAATAATGAATCTTAATTAATCAAAGTGTTTTTGTTGTGGATGACATTACAAAATTTACAATATTTGAATAAAATTTACAATATTTAGTCAGGATTATTGTACATCATATTATCTTTACAAAATACCAATTAAAAGAACAAGAAATAGATAAAGCAAATAATCAAACTGAGTAACTAAAAGAGGCATTGAACAAAGATTACAAAGACACTCATACCTTAAATTGACCTTGTCTAGCTGTTGTATGCAAGATAGTCAATCCTTGAATATCACCAAGAAGCTCCTTTAACAAAAACAATCACATAAATTAAATATTAAAAATCATACCTTGATGCAATTAAGAGAGTTCTAGTTCTTACATTAATAACTTATAACAATTATATTCAGAATTATTGCAATAACAACTATGTTGTAGCAACTATTGTTTAATTTAACTTAGAACCTGTTCGAATAAGCAGTCATAATCTATTTCACAAGCATATCAGCTTATCAGTTACTGATTATGTTTCTAGCTGTGTCTATCTTGCAGTTTTATATTACGGGGACTAAACCTGGACAATACAAAGTATGCAATGAAGAGCTAAGGTCTATTGCTGCAGTTATAAAAGTTAAAGGAGTTGAAGGGACAAAGTGGAACTTATCAGCCTATATAAGGATCACTTCTCACTAGGGTTTGACAACACAACCGTGTGTATCTTCAATAACACACACATACTCTCTCGTTTATCTTGATCTGTTTCTCTCTTGTAATCGTTCAGTTATTGTCTCGTTGATAATAACCTAATCTTACAATCGTTGTGTATTGTAAGTCGGTTCAATCTGTGCCGACTAGTTTGGATCTGTGTTGAATAAAAGAGTTATTGGTGTATCTGTTGTTGTTCTGATACTTTCTCACATGGTATCAGAGCGTCATGCTCATAATCGTTGTTGATTTGATTTCTAGGGTTTCTAGAAATTTGGGGATCTTGCTGCTTGATCCCCCCAGCGATAATTAAGAGTGTTTCTGGGACTCCTGAGGTGGTCAATTTGATTATTCTTGTTGTCTTGCCTATTAATTGGAAAATTAGGGTTTGCTCCTGAAACCCAAATTTTTTAATATTTGGGGCTTTTGCTATTGGAGTGATTGCTAGTTGATTCTGGTTCATAATCAGCCCTAGACTAAGTGAATCTAGGGTGATTGTGATTTGTTCTTTCCGCTGCTTATTACTTTGTAAGTCTACTTTCATTAATAATAACAGTATTAAAGTTTTTGTGGGTGCAAACGGGTAAATTAACATGTTGATATGCCACCTCTGAGTGGTACGAATACCTGCTCTGGTTTACTCCAGTCCACTTGCTTAGTACTTGTTACTTCTTGGGCATGAGTTATTCAAATTTCTGTTCTTATTGTTCTATAGTTGGTTATGATTAGTGATTATTTGTAATTGCCTGTCTGTGCTATCTATTTTCTTGATTATCTGTCTATTTATGTTTTGTTCCTCTAGTTTTTATCATGGCTGGTGATGATGATGCTAGTTTAAATAAAAATAAAGATTCTGAAATTGGTTCTTCCTCTGAATTGAATATGTCTTTTGGTGATGCTCTATATTTACATCCAAATAATACGAATGGTACCCCAATTGTGACTATTAAGCTTACTGGAATAGGAAATTATAAAATATGGAGTATTGCCATGACTTTTGCTTTAAGGAACCATAATAAAATTGGATTTATTGATGATACTTGTAAAAGAGAAAATTCTAATCCTACTCTTGCTAATCAATGGGATACTTGTAATTCTGTTGTTGTTACTTGGATTCTGAATTCTCTTAGTTCTGAATTGTTTGCTGGTGCTATATATGCTAAAACTGCTTATGAGATGTGGAAAGATCTTAAAGAAACATATGATAAAGTTGATGGCTCAGCAGTTTTTAATGTGCATAAACATATAAATTCTCTAAGTCAAAATGGGTCATCTATTGCTGATTATTACAATAATCTTAATTCTTTATGGAAACAATTTGACTCTATGATCAGTTTACCACCCTGTACTTGTGAGGCTGCAAAACATTTTGAAAAACATAATCAGCTAATCAAGTTAATGCGGTTTCTTATGGGTCTTGATGACAGTTATGTGCCTATCAGAAGTAACATTTTAACCAGAGATCCTTTACCTAGTGTCAAAACTGCTTTTTCTGTTGTTTCTGGGGAAGAATCTCATAGAAAATTTTCTTCTGGAAACAGTTCTGTTAAACCTAATGCTACAGCCTTTGCTGCAAAAAACTTTGATGGTACAAAAACTTTTGATAACAAGAAAAGGTTTAACAATAATAACAATTTCAACAGAGGGTCTAGTTCTAATACTGGTAATAATTCAAACAACAGAGGACCAAATCCAAATCTTAAGTGTACTCACTGTAATAAAACCGGCCACACTGTTGAAAGATGTTATGATCTTGTTGGTTATCCTGCTGGTTATGTTAAGAGGAACTTCAATGCTAATTCCAAACCTGTTACCAGTAATAATGCCTCTGCTGATGTTAATTGGTATGTGCTTAAACACATACCATTTCTAGACCAAAACCGGACCCAAAAAGACCAAAAACCCGACCAAAATGCCAAATATATTGTGTTTTTGTGTTTTTACTTATGTAGGCACGGATATCGAAGAAAAGGACAAAATCAAGCAAAGAACCGGGAAACCGAGCACGAGATTTGGAAGAGTGATAAAAGCCGAAGCCGGGAAGCAATTGATCAAAATCTATGCTCAAAAATTCAAATTCAACCCCTGAAGAATCATCAGTTGTCACTAAAAGCCCTTGGAAGCATTTTTTTTAAGATTGGCAGAAATGGCCCCTTGAAATTCAGAATTTACACTAAAGGTCCTTGTCAAATTCATTTCCATACTTATACTAAAAAAAACCAGATCCTTTTATTAATCCTTACCCAGCCCAAGACAAAACCCACTAGCCCACTTTTATTACACCTAGCCCACCACCTTTACCCCAAGACCCGACCCAAACCACCATACCCGGTCAAAGTACCCTTCAGTCAAAATAAAGATAAAACAAAATCCTCTTCCTCTCACACTCACACGCCCGCCCTTTTATCCCCAATCCTTTTCACCACATGAACCCTAATATTAACCATCCATCAAATTACCTCACCCCAAGTATAATTACCCAATCATAAGTATTCTAGAAGAGTCTGACAGGAGGAATGACACGTGGGAGCAATTTATTGGACCGAACACGCATCAACTTTGATCAAACGGTGGGAAACTAAAGATTGAAGTGCAAAGATGATCTAAGGGTGGATTGGAGGTGAGATAGCACACGGATCGCCAAGGTGGCAAGACCTAGAAGCTTCACCCCGAGGCTATAAATAGCCTCCTCAGCTCACGGATTCGTTTGGTTAGGTTTTTAGTTAGATTTTTAGGGAATTAGGAGTAGGTTAGCTTATTTTATGCCTATTGTAATCACTTAAATTTTTGTCTATTCAAGTTTTTAAATCTGTACTCAGTTCGTTAATTTTAATGAAAGTCATAGTTTGGTCAAAAATTGCTTATTTCTTCTGTACTGCTTATTCAGTTAATTCTCAACTTCTTTGTTGCCATTTTCTGCTTTTTAAAGTTATTTGATAAGATTTAGTTGGTTGGTTTACTTACTGCCTTTAAAAGTCTCAAAATAGCTTAAATAAGCCCACAGCTTATCTAGCTTGTTCAGTTTCCTAACTGATGTTGCTTCCTCTTGATTTTTATCTCAAATTAGTCTTAAATGATTTGTAGTTTATTTTATAGTTTAAATAATGTGTTTTCAACTTTAAACTCCAAAATTCAGTAGTTAAGAGGGTGTTTGGGGTTAGGTACTGTTTTGTTTTAAAACCATCTTTTACTGTTCCATTGCAAGAAGAGTTGGTTTGATTAAGTGTTTTTGAAGTTAAATAATATGTTAGTGATAGATTTTAAGTAATTGTGTTAAGCTTTGAGGTTGATGATCCATTAGTGCAATAATAGGAAATCATTACTGCCGTTAGAGTCCCACACTAAGCTGAGCTTATTTGATCTCCATTTTTCATTTCAGAGTTGTTTTTAAGTGTTGCAGTTAGAATTGAATAGGA
The DNA here is from genome assembly GCA_021014915.2 of Artemisia tridentata subsp. tridentata. Classification (NCBI taxonomy): domain Eukaryota; kingdom Viridiplantae; phylum Streptophyta; class Magnoliopsida; order Asterales; family Asteraceae; genus Artemisia; species Artemisia tridentata. Next base: position 111,631,269 of record CP139509.1, on the reverse strand, counting down.
CTTGGTTGGATTTGCACCTAGCTTTCGCCAAAATCGGTTACTGCAGTCACATGTCTGATCAGCAGACTTGTTGCTGCACTGCTGAATTAGGCTTCAATTAGGTGATCAATTGGTAGTTTCACATAGGGCTTTTTGGTTTTCTATAATCTCAGTAGTGTAGTTGAGCTTTTGCCCCCATTAGCTCACTCTTATTAGCTTTTTAAGCCAGCTTATTAGGCCTGTATAGTTGCATGGTTTAGGTTTACATCTGTTTTCAAATATAAGGGCTGCAATTGCTATAAATTGATTTGATTCTGAGTTTTATTGTTCTCCTGAATTCATTTAACCATTTAGAAGCTCATTTCACTGTTTTGGAGCCATTTGCGTAATCTGCTTGGTTTATAGCTTATTCACATATTGCTTATTTCCAACTGTTTGATCCATATCTGTGTTACTGAGTATAAATTGGACTGAGATCTGTTCCAATAAGCTTATTTTAGTCCCATAATCAGTTGGTCTAAGTTTGGTCAAACCTGGTCAGGAGTGCTTATTAATAAGCACTTATAATAAGCTGTTTTTAAGCCAAAAAGCACTTTTCAGCTTATTTTTCTAGTTTTCTTATTTTTCCTAGATTTCAAATAATATGTTAGAATTCTCCTAAAATTTTCATAATTTTTCTCGATCATTTACTATTTCTTTTCATTTTTAAATAGTTTTTAGAATTTTAAATAATTTTTAATTTCAATTTAAATCACAAAAAGACAAAAATAGTTTCTGATTTTATTTTTATATTTAATTTTCAGTTTATTAAGATTTTTCAAAAATAAATTTGTAGAATAAATCTTTTATTTCATAATTAGTTTAATTTTCTTTTATTAAATGAAAATACAAAAATAGTTTTTAATTCTTAATAAATAAATAAAAAGTAAAAAATATATTTTTCTTTTTCCTATTATTTTTCTTTTATTAGAATTTTTGAAAATTCATTTTGCACCCGTAGGTTTAGATTTGTCTTAAATTTGCATTTTAGTTGTTCACTTTACTTGTTTTACGTTCTTGTGTATGATTACTTGTTTTTGCTTATATTTTCATATTATTAGTTATAAAACTCAAAAATATTCACTCATTCACTACACGAATCACGTTCCGGGAACACAAATTCCATTCGATCTTCGTCGGGACAAACGACTCGGGTTAACACATATTTCTACGTGTGTTTTCCTTGAACTATAATTGACACGTATCAATTTTTGGCGCCGCTGCCGGGGAAGGCTTGAAACGAGTGCGTCGATTTCGTCCGTTGTTTTTGTGATTTGAAGATCCTTCCTTGGAAGTTATTGTTTTTATAAAAATAAAAATACAAAAATATAATAAATAAAACACTTTTCCTAAAGTGTTTTCATAAATACATCTTAATAAACATCCTCGGTCTTCCGTTGAAGGAGGGCGGTTGTAAACCATTCCAAATTACAACAAAACAAATCGTGAAATTGATCGTTATCGGATTACTTTATTACTACAACCTAATTACGGGGTTTAAGGAAGCTTGACATTAAATTGTCGAGCTGAAGAAGGCGGGTTTTTAAGCATCTTCGGAGCTACCTTTGCCTTCCCGCCACGCTGCGCGTAGTTTTAAAGGAAACGGTTACGGTTACCAAAAAGAAAATAAAGTCTTTTGTTTTTCAATATATTTAAAAAGCCAAAAATAATTCCCAACCAAAAATACAAAAAGATTTTTGATTTTCATTTTTGTTTTCTTTTTGGTGTATGCACACCCGATCTTCTACTTCTCACCCTCTTCTTTCACCACTATCGAATCCCGAGAGGATTATTCGTCACAATCACCGTGTTCATTTCTCAAACGTTGAAGAAATGGCCGACGAACCACACAATCAACACCCGCCGGTGGGTGGTGATAATCACATGCCAGCTCCCGATCTCCGAACGATGGAGGAGCTGTGCCAACCCACAATGCACGGACGTGGTGGCCCGATTGCCCCCGTCAATATTCAAGCCGCCGATTTTGGACTTAAGCATCATATGATTCAACAAGTCCAAAACTCGTGCCAATTCCATGGCTTGCCGGGTGATGATGCGAACAAGCATCTTGACAAATTCATAACCGTCACCCAAAGTATGAAACAACATGGGGTCTCCGATGACGCCCTCCGTCTATATCTCTTTCCTTATTCATTGACGCATCATGCCACCGCATGGTTTGATCGTCTTCCCAAGAACTCCATTCGTAGTTTCGACGAAATGGTTACAAAGTTCTTGGCAAAATATTTCCCACCGTCGATGGTGACGAAATTAAGGAATGAGATTAGCAATTTCCGTCAGCTTCCCGATGAATCATTATTTGAGGCATGGGAACGCTACAAGTTATCGATTGATCGGTGTCCGAACCACAATATGTTATTGGTCACTATTATAGATACCTTCTATAACGGTTTGACATTACGACACCGTGATACGATTAATGCTGCTGCCGGTGGTACGTTTATGAAACGTCGACCCGAAGAGTGCTATGATCTTATTGAAAACATGACCGCCCACCATAATTTTTGGGATTCCTCTGCCGAGAGGAATGAGTCAACAAGATCTAGCACTGATTCTTCTACTTCCGAGATAGCCGCTCTTTCTAAACAAATGAATGATTTGTCGACGGCTATCTTGAGAATTCATCAAAATCAGGTTTCCACTCAAAACAACAACAATCAAGTGAATGTTGTTAACCATAGTTGTGAGACATGTGGTGGTCCGCACCAATATTTCGAGTGCCCAGCCGCCGGTGGCTACACTCAAGAGAATGTGTATGCTGCTTCTGGAAATTTCAATCAAGGTGGTAACGGTTACCAACCTCAAGGAGACCGTAATCTCCTCAGCTACCGTTCTAACAATTTTCTCGGACCACTCGGTTTCCCACCAAATCAAAATCAGCAAGTGCAAAACCGTAATGTTCCAAATAATCAAAATCAAAATCGGGCAATCAAGTTTATCAAAACCAAGGGAATTATAACCAAGCCCCGAATCAAGGAAATTTTCAAAATAACCAAGGTTTTGTTCAAAACAACCGAGGGCCAAATCTTCCAAACAATCAAAATCAAGGATTTGTGCCAAACCCATCGCCCTCGGATGAGTTATTAAAGCAATTCATTCTTCAAAGCCAACATCAACAAAAGAAACAAGAGGAAATGAATAGAATGATGATTAATCAGATAACCGAATTGAACAAACGTTTAAATGATCGACCCTCGGGTTCGGGTACTACTACTCTTCCAAGCAACACGATCGCCAACCCGAGGGGCGATGCTAAGGCGATCACTACTAGGAGCGGTGTTTCATATGATGGACCCACGGCTCCGGCTACCCCTTCTTCTCTACCTCCCAAGGTAGTCGTCCGTGAGACCGAGGTGACCAAGGACACGGAACCTCCTACTAACAACGGAGGAACCAAAGACGTCCAACCTCCGGTCATCCAGCCATCTGAACCGAAAAATGTTGAACCAAAAGAAAAAGCTCCTAAGGAAGCTCCCGTTAAGACCAATCTTCCGTATCCTTCGAGATTGAGTGATCAAAAGCTCCGTGATAAAGCTTCGAGTCAAATGGAAAAATTCTTTCAAATATTCCAAGAATTACATTTTGATATAAGCTTCGCGGACGCTTTGCTCTTGATGCCTAAATTCACTTCCACACTCAAAAGTTTGTTGAGCAATAAAGAAAAATTATTTGAAATGACAAAAACTCCAGTGAACGAAAACTGCTCCGCGGCAATTCTCAAAAAGCTTCCGGAAAAGCTTGGAGATCCCGGAAAATTTCTCATACCATGTGAATTTCCGGGAAAGGTTGAATGTCACGCCTTGGCCGATCTTGGTGCGAGTATCAACCTAATGCCGTTATCCATCTGGAAGAAACTTTCTCTACCCGATCTCACCCCCACTTGCATGACCCTCGAGCTTGCGGATCGGTCCATAACCCTTCCCAAAGGTGTAGCCGAGTATGTCTTTGTAAAGGTGGGGCAGTTCCATTTTCCAGCAGATTTTGTGGTAGTTGATTTTGACGCCGACCCCCGGGTTCCTCTTATTTTAGGAAGATCATTCTTGAGGACCGGGAGGGCTCTGATCGATGTTTATGGTGAAGAAATTACTTTGCGGGTCGATAAGGAAAAAGTTACATTCAATATTAATCCGAACTCGAAACCTCAAACCGACAAATGCAATGTCGCTACGGTTGATCAAAAATCCGATCCCGTAATTGCTCCTAAAAGAGTTGATCCCAACCTTTCCAGATTCACGGTCAAGAGCATGTCAGAAAAACGTGCTGAGCTCAAGGCCATGAAAATCAATCCTGGATCGAGCAAATGGTTTGAGTGTTGTGCCGCAAATGCTAAGAGTATTCTTGACGACGATGATGAAGACGAATCGGAGACTACAACGGAAGCGGTGGAAATTGCTAGCTCTAAGAGCACACCACTTGTCCCACCTCCAGAACAAGTCTATCACATCGAGATTCTTAATTCCGACTCTTCCCATCCTTCTCCTCCGATTAAGGGAAGTGTGATCTTGCGGGAAGAGCTCGAGGTGTTCTTCAAAGATGAATCAATTTCACCAGAAATTGATGATTCTTGTCTTAATCCGGAGGGAGATATTCTTTTTGAAAAATTATTAGATCAAGAGCCATCTCCTTCTCTCCCTCCGAAGGAAGTTGAAATCGATCTACCAAAGAAATTTGATGACCTTGTTCCCGAAACTTTCAAAACAACTATCACCAACCCTCTGTTTGAGTTCGAATCGGGGTTTACTTTGATTTCGGATAATCTAATCTTTGATAGTCAGATGGAGGAAAGTGATGAGTCTGTGACGGAACCTGAGCTCACAAATTATCATTTGATTGATTTTCTTCATGAGGAGTTCTCCGGTGAACTCACTCATTGCATATCTTCTCCGGATTACGATCAATTCTATTTTGATCCGGAGGAAGATTCTAGTCTGGGGGGAGGCATACCTTCTCATGAAGATTTAATCCCGACCCTCCCGCCCGAGACTTTTGACATAATTTCTGCTGATGATGAAGAGCTTATTATGATCATCCTCAACATCTTTATGCTCTTCATCACATATGTTGTGCCTTCTCCCATCCTTCACTCCTGCGGGAGTGAGGATATTACCTTTGACCCCGGTATTACCACTTCTAGTTATTCTTTCTAAAAAATACCGCGGGTATCTCATCGGAGTGGAACTTTCGTATGCTTCAATGTTTATCCAAACATCTGGAACGAAAGTCCGATGGAGATTATCTTTTCCACATGCTCCCCCAAGGACAAATAAATTCGGGGTCAAGTCAAGCTCATGTGACTCGGTTACCAAAAACAAGCGCTTCGTGGGAGGCACCCCATGCTTATCTCTCTATCTTCTTATCTTATTTCTAATAAAACATGAGGAGGGATCCCCTCTTCCGTCTCTTGTGTTTCGTGTTTTCTGTGCTGTGTCCAGGAATGCCCGATGATGAAGACTCTCGTGCTCGTAGTTTCCTTCACGCTACTCGAGTTTCATCATTCGCTGCTTATCGATATCCTAAATCTTATCGTTTACATTTATCTTTTGGCATAATTAATAAACGGCCTTAGATTTTTGTAGGAGAACCCTTACCTTTAAGACATTGAGGACAATGTCTCGTTTTAGTCTGGGGGGTAATCTTTCGATTTGATTTTTGCCTTGCAAATTTTGCCGTTTACTCATGCAACCCCGTTTTTCCTCAAAATAAAAAAATCCAAAAAATGAGAAAATTTTAAAAATTTTTGCAAAAATATAATAAATTTTGACATTTTGTTTGACTTTCCGCTGGAGAGAGTAGGAATAAAATTCTGACTTGATCGGGCGTGTTGAGCCCTAGCTTGTTCCCTTAACCGTTTATAATCTATAAGCTCGTGCTAGTCTTTTACACAAGGAGCTAGAAAACGCGAATTCTTTTTAAGAATTTGCAAGTTCCCGTATTTGACTTTATATATGCATGGCTTGATTATTTGGCTAAGCATTCGCGGATCTTATTATTTAAGATTTTAAATTTGCGAAGAACGAGAAATGATAGAGTTGTTTATAAGTTAGATTGCTAAACGTGGAGTAGTTGGATCTCTTTAGAGCTCATCGAAGTTATTTGTGGCTTTTTGTTCCCACAAGCTTGTTTCACTCAAAAATAGTAATTTAGGAATAATTAAAGCTATTTTAGTTTTGGCGATAATTAGTTTTTATTTCTTCCTTAGAAAACCCTTGCTTATGAAAGTTGGGTACACATCAAGGTACTGCCAGTGTTACGGTGTAATAGACTATTCCATCTTGCCGGCTCACAACCGATGTTGGGATTGTTATAAAAGCCGTAGGACTCGGAATTTGGCAAAATATATAATGAATAATGAATAATAATAATAATCCAAAGCCATAAAAAGTTTTCTGCATCTTGCCGGTTCGCAGCCGATGTTGTAGACTTCTAATAAAGGCAGAGGAAAAAAAAATTCCAAGGTCATAATAGACTATCACATCTTGCCGGTTCGCAGCCGATGTTGTGATTGTTATAAAGGGCCAAGGATTAATAATAAGTGCTTAAAAATGTCTAAAAATACCAAATTTCGATTCCGAGGTATCCTAATAAAGGCTTCCGTCTCTGGACTCGTAGATGAGTTGTTTCGGTTGCAAATAAAAGGGATATTCTCAAAATCGTGTTAAATCAGAGACCTTGATGTGGACCTCATTTTTGTATGCAACGGTTTTCAAGGGAAGGCTTGGAAACTACTTAGCGTCTAAACTAGGTATCTTTATCGGACTAAAAATTATCAAAACGAGAACTTGAAGAAATTCATTTCTCACCAAAAATAAAAAAAATAGAGGAAAATAGGAATTTGGGAACAAGGTGCCCACAATTAGCTTTCTGAGTAGTGTTGGCAATCTAACTTGTAAATGACAATGATCTCGTTTTTAAGCTTAGTTTGGGGACTTGTGAAAAATCAGGAACGACGAATTTTATCCGTATGGTCACTTCTTTATGAGTCGTGTTTCCTGCTCCGTGATCCTAAAAGTTATCGTTAGATAATGATTGTCGACAAAGCCGTCACGTGAAAAATAAGAAAATACAAAAATAGAATAAAAAGGAAAATCGGGGAGTTCTTATAACATTGCATGAGGACATTGCAATAGCTTAGTCTGGGGGAATTTTGGTATGTGCTTAAACACATACCATTTCTAGACCAAAACCGGACCCAAAAAGACCAAAAACCCGACCAAAATGCCAAATATATTGTGTTTTTGTGTTTTTACTTATGCAGGCACGGATATCGAAGAAAAGGACAAAATCAAGCAAAGAACCGGGAAACCGAGCACGAGATTTGGAAGAGTGATAAAAGCCGAAGCCGGGAAGCAATTGATCAAAATCTATGCTCAAAAAGTCAAATTCAACCCCTGAAGAATCATCAGTTGTCACTAAAAGCCCTTGGAAGCATTTTTTTAAGATTGGCAGAAATGGCCCCTTGAAATTCAGAATTTACACTAAAGGTCCTTGTCAAATTCATTTCCATACTTATACTAAAAAAAAACCAGATCCTTTTATTAATCCTTACCCAGCCCAAGACAAAACCCACTAGCCCACTTTTATTACACCTAGCCCACCACCTTTACCCCAAGACCCGACCCAAACCACCATACCCGGTCAAAGTACCCTTCAGTCAAAATAAAGATAAAACAAAATCCTCTTCCTCTCACACTCACACGCCCGCCCTTTTATCCCCAATCCTTTTCACCACATGAACCCTAATATTAACCATCCATCAAATTACCTCACCCCAAGTATAATTACCCAATCATAAGTATTCTAGAAGAGTCTGACAGGAGGAATGACACGTGGGAGCAATTTATTGGACCGAACACGCATCAACTTTGATCAAACGGTGGGAAACTAAAGATTGAAGTGCAAAGATGATCTAAGGGTGGATTGGAGGTGAGATAGCACACGGATCGCCAAGGTGGCAAGACCTAGAAGCTTCACCCCAAGGCTATAAATAGCCTCCTCAGCTCACGGATTCGTTTGGTTAGGTTTTTAGTTAGATTTTTAGGGAATTAGGAGTAGGTTAGCTTATTTTATGCCTATTGTAATCACTTAAATTTTTGTCTATTCAAGTTTTTAAATCTGTACTCAGTTCGTTAATTTTAATGAAAGTCATAGTTTGGTCAAAAATTGCTTATTTCTTCTGTACTGCTTATTCAGTTAATTCTCAACTTCTTTGTTGCCATTTTCTGCTTTTTAAAGTTATTTGATAAGATTTAGTTGGTTGGTTTACTTACTGCCTTTAAAAGTCTAAAAATAGCTTAAATAAGCCCACAGCTTATCTAGCTTGTTCAGTTTCCTAACTGATGTTGCTTCCTCTTGATTTTTATCTCAAATTAGTCTTAAATGATTTGCAGTTTATTTTATAGTTTAAATAATGTGTTTTCAACTTTAAACTCCAAAATTCAGTAGTTAAGAGGGTGTTTGGGGTTAGGTACTGTTTTGTTTTAAAACCATCTTTTACTGTTCCATTGCAAGAAGAGTTGGTTTGATTAAGTGTTTTTGAAGTTAAATAATATGTTAGTGATAGATTTTAAGTAATTGTGTTAAGCTTTGAGGTTGATGATCCATTAGTGCAATAATAGGAAATCATTACTGCCGTTAGAGTCCCACACTAAGCTGAGCTTATTTGATCTCCATTTTTCATTTCAGAGTTGTTTTTAAGTGTTGCAGTTAGAATTGAATAGGACTTGGTTGGATTTGCACCTAGCTTTCGCCAAAATCGGTTACTGCAGTCACATGTCTGATCAGCAGACTTGTTGCTGCACTGCTGAATTAGGCTTCAATTAGGTGATCAATTGGTAGTTTCACATAGGGCTTTTTGGTTTTCTATAATCTCAGTAGTGTAGTTGAGCTTTTTCCCCCATTAGCTCACTCTTATTAGCTTTTTAAGCCAGCTTATTAGGCCTGTATAGTTGCATGGTTTAGGTTTACATCTGTTTTCAAATATAAGGGCTGCAATTGCTATAAATTGATTTGATTCTGAGTTTTATTGTTCTCCTGAGTTCATTTAACCATTTAGAAGCTCATTTCACTGTTTTGGAGCCATTTGCGTAATCTGCTTGGTTTATAGCTTATTCACATATTGCTTATTTCCAACTGTTTGATCCATATCTGTGTTACTGAATATAAATTGGACTGAGATCTGTTCCAATAAGCTTATTTTAGTCCCATAATCAGTTGGTCTAAGTTTGGTCAAACCTGGTCAGGAGTGCTTATTAATAAGCACTTATAATAAGCTGTTTTTAAGCCAAAAAGCACTTTTCAGCTTATTTTTCTAGTTTTCTTATTTTTCCTAGATTTCAAATAATATGTTAGAATTCTCCTAAAATTTTCATAATTTTTCTCGATCATTTACTATTTCTTTTCATTTTTAAATAGTTTTTAGAATTTTAAATAATTTTTAATTTCAATTTAAATCACAAAAAGACGAAAATAGTTTCTGATTTTATTTTTATATTTAATTTTCAGTTTATTAAGATTTTTCAAAATAAATTTGTAGAATAAATCTTTTATTTCATAATTAGTTTAATTTTCTTTTATTAAATGAAAATACAAAAATAGTTTTTAATTCTTAATAAATAAATAAAAAGTAAAAAATATATTTTTCTTTTTCCTATTATTTTTCTTTTATTAGAATTTTTGAAAATTCATTTTGCACCCGTAGGTTTAGATTTGTCTTAAATTTGCATTTTAGTTGTTCACTTTACTTGTTTTACGTTCTTGTGTATGATTACTTGTTTTTGCTTATATTTTCATATTATTAGTTATAAAACTCAAAAATATTCACTCATTCACTACACGAATCACGTTCCGGGAACACAAATTCCATTCGATCTTCGTCGGGACAAACGACTCGGGTTAACACATATTTCTACGTGTGTTTTCCTTGAACTATAATTGACACGTATCATTAATCATGTTACTGATAATAGAGTTAGCAACTCTCCTGTCTCTTTGTCTAATGAACAGCTTGTCAGACTCATGAGTCTTCTTAATGACAATAATTTGTTTTCAGCTAATGCCAATACGGCAGGTAAATGTTTTTCAGGAACTTTCTTTAATGGAAGTGTCAAGTTTAATATAAATTTCAACACATTTTTCAATAATAACACAAATTCTTTAACTGGAAACATCAATCTTGGATGGATTGTTGATTCTGGTGCAAACCAGCACATGACTGTGTCTGCAAAATTCTTAATCAATGTTGTGGATATCTCAAATCTTGGTCTCACTATTGGTCATCCCAATGGTAGTCAGGCTTTAATTACTAAAATTGGTGATTTAAAAATTAATAATGGTCTAATCTTGTATGATGTTTTGGTAGTTCCTGAGTATACTGTAAGTATGTTGTCTGTTCATAAGATTGCTAGAGACAATAAGTTTTTTGTTGGCTTTGATGAATCTAATTGCTATATA